>BQKN01066458.1:175543-260061 GCA_022839385.1 Asparagus kiusianus
GAGAGAGAGAGAGAGAGAGAGAGAGAGAGAGAGAGAGAGAGAGAGGTGTATGATTTTTTACTCTTCATTTTTATCAAAACTGATGAGTCATGAAACGACCTCACAGTTCTCTCTTTAGTGGTTTGGAAATTGGAGTAGTTTGAAGGGGTGTAATCTAGCAATAACCGGATTATTTAGATATTAGCCCCTTATGAAACGACTTCACATTTCTCTCTTTAGTGGCTTGGAGTAGTTTGAAGGGGTGTAAGCTAGCAATAGCCAGGTTATTTTAGATATTAGTGTTGTAATAATTCGATCTAAAATAGACGTGATTAATTCAAGGAGATGAAATACAAGAAGAGCGGAAGTTGTACTTGAATCCATTCTGAATTAGGGTTTGATCTTCTAATATTGAGGGTCTCTCTTTTGCATTTCTCTTTAGATGAGGATTAAGAGAATAGAAAATGTTATCCTCAGATTAGGGACCATAATCCTTTATTTATAAGATATTGTAGTTTTCTAATTTAGCCCCTCATAAAATTAGAATTGCAGTCTGGTATCTACACAATTAGCCCATGATTAAAATTAAATACCCATTGACCCAAAATTAACTAATTGATCACTTTATGCGGGTCAACATTAAAAATAGCATTACATACTAATATAACATAAGTGCCCGTAATCAGATTTAATCTAACAATCTTCTACTTGGGCACCATATGTTTCTTTAAAGTGTGTATAACCTTATGAGCTCAAAATTGTTATCACAAATAAGGATATTTCCAAATAATCTCGTCCATTGACTATATCTACATAGGATCAAAGCGGTTTTCATTATATTTATCATGACTAAACCCATCAATGGTCACATATACCAATACAATCAAATGACATAGATCAATCATGGATGTATAGCATGAAAATCACATGCAGTGTGATCTGTACATGTCTATTTTTAACTGGTCCTATCTTAAACTTTAGTGAGGTCAATACCAAACATAATATAACATAGTGTTTAAACTGAATATTTTATTCTGATCAGACAATAAAATCAAACATAAAACACAAAAAAATTACAAACTCCCTCTAAAATATGATATCCTCAAATAATGTAACACCCATATGAGCAGTGTGTTCATGAAAGACCTTGGATGGTAATCCTTTAGTAAGAGGATCAACTGTCATGGAGTTTGTCACAATGTGCTCTATGGATATCTATCCACTGTGCACCATTTTTTTCACAACTAGGAACTTAATGTCAATGTGTTTTGACTTAGTTAAGCTCCTGTTATTATTAGAATACATAATTACTGATTTATTATCATAAATAACTTAAGTGATCTTAAAATATTTTCCAGAATGAGCAATCCAGTGATAAAATTTCGCATCCATATTCCTTGATTAGATGCCTCATAGCATGCTACAAACTCTGCTGCCATAGTGGAGGAAGCTACAAATGTCTGTTTGATATTTTTTATGATATAGCTCCTCCTACTAACATATAAATATAGCCTGATATAAACTCTTTGCTATATTGGTATTTAACAAAATCAGAATCAGAGTACCTAATGACCTCCAACTGTTCTGATTTTGTGTATGTGAGAATATAATCTTTTATTTTCTGAAGATACCCCATAACCCTTTTGGCTGCTATCCAATGATCCATACCAGGGTTGCTTAAGTATCTGCTAACATACCAACAATGTACGTAATATCCGCACGCGTACATACCTGAGCATACATTAGACTTTATACAGCTGAAGCATAGGGAATCTTCTGCATTTCGTGAATTTTAAGGTTACCTTTAGGGCACTGATTAAGACTAAATTTGTCTCCTTTAGCAACATGGGTATCACCTGGTCAGCAGTCTTGCATGCCAAACCTTTTGAGTACTTTATCGATATAGCTCTTTAGTGATAATCCAAGTATACCTCGAGAACGATCTCGATGTATTTGAATTCCTAATATAAAATATGTGTCCCCAAGATTTTTCATCTCAAAATTCTTTGAAAGAAATCTCTTGGTTTCGTGCAAAATACCTATATCATTAGTGGCACGCAATATGTCATCGACATACAGACCACGAAAATATACTTATTCTCACTGAACTTGTGATATACACAGTCATCAACAATATCCATCTCAAAACCAAATGTGATAATTATTTGTTACAACTTATGATACCATTGACGAAAACTTGCTTGAGTCCATAGATGGATTTTCTTAATTTACAAACCATATTCTTCAGGTCTCCTGACACAAAGTTTTTTGGTTGTACCATATAGATCATCTCATCAATGTCGCCATTAAGAAACACAGTCTTAACGTCCATCTGATGTACCTCAAGATTAAAATGAGCAACAAGTACCATGATTGTTCTAAAAGAGTTTTTTGATAAAAACGGAGAGAAAATCTCTGTATAATCAATACCTTCCTTTTGAGTATAACCTTTTACTACAAGACATGTCTTATACCTCTCCACATTACCATTTACATTCCGTTTGGTTTTAAATATCCATTTACAACCAATTAGTTTTGTACCTTCTGGTAATGGAGCAAGTTCCCAAACTTTATTGTCTTGCATAGACTTGTACTCTTCATTCATGGTATCAATCCACTTTTGAAGGTTAGAACTTTTTATGGCTTGAAGGAAGTTGATTGGATCATCTTCCAACGTTCCATTATTTTCCTCATGTTCTTGAAGAAATACAATATAATAATCCGGAATAACATTTCTCATTTCTCTCATGGCTCCGTATTGGTACTGGTTCTTGAGGTTGTTGAGTTTGTTCTTCTGGAATAGAGAGTTGTTCAACATTGTCTTCTTGAGGTTTCGGATTTACTTCTTGATCAATAACAGATATAGGAACCTGAATATTATCAAAAGTAACATTATGGATTAGGACTGAAGCCAATTCCTCCTCAAAAGTAATGTCTCTAACCTTATTTCCCCCCTCCCCTCAAACTCAACATCCTCAAAGAATGTGGTTGTTCCCGTCTCAAAAATAGTCCTGAGTGTGGGATCATAAAACTTATAGCCTCTAGATTGTTCATAGTAACCAATAAAGTAGCTGCTTACTATTTTATAGTCCAATTCTTTTTCATTTGGCCTATAATGCCTTGCCTTAGCTGGACATTCTAAATATGTAAGTGCTTTAAACTGGGTTTTCGACCAGTCCAAAGCTCATAAGGTGTTTTTACAACTATTTTACTTGGTACTTTATTTAGAATGTAAGCTGTTATCTTTAATGCTTCTACCCAGAGTGACTCTGGTAAAGAAGAATGAGCAATCATACTTCTTCCCATATCCTTAAGAGTCATGTTTTGTTTTTCAGCTACACCATTCATACTAGGTGATCCTGACATGGTGTACTGTAGGACAATATCACATTCCTCTAGGTATTTAGCAAATGGTCCTGAATGTTATTCACCTGAACCATCATATCTGTTGTAGTACTCACCATCACGATCAGATCTAATGGTTTTAATTCTTTTGTTAAGTTGGTTCTCAACTTAAGCTTTAAAAGCTTTGAACACGTCCAAAGATTCAGATTTCTCATGAATGCGATATATGTACCCATAACGTGAGTAATCGTTTATGAATGATATAAAATATTATTGATCATTCCATGATGCCGTAGGGAATGACCCACAAATATCTATATGTATTAATTCTAAGATTTCTAAAGATCTATTGGCACCTAATCTCTTAACTTTTGTCTGTGTTCCCTTGATACATTCAACACAAACCTCAAAATCTGAAAAATCAAGGGAATTGTTTGGTGGAAATTTTGTAGTAAAGAAAATGAAAGAAAAATTTGATTTGTATTCTCTCGATCTTAATTACAATTGAATTTCCTGATTACAAAAGAGAGGAGAATGATCTGGATTCTTCCCTTTGTTTAATTCTGGGTTCTTCACGGTAGCGATGGAGTGCCTCCATCAAATGCTCGTGTCGAGTTTGCTCTCCGTTGACGATTCGAATGTCTTGTTTCACTGGAACATAATCTTCTCCTCACGATTTAACGCTATGGAGGACTTGCGTGGCAAGTTGGAAACTCTAAACGAGTTGATAACTCAGAGTGAGTTGGATCTCTTCTTTGCTGCCCAAGAGAAGGATCTGAACTAAGCTGATTTCTTAATTATTTATAGCGGATTAAGGGGTGTAACCACCTCCTTAATTCGCTCCTAAGTGGGGCTTATGGGCTAACCACCCCTTAAATCACTACTGAGTAGAGTTGTGATCCCCTCAGATCGTGGGAAACAGTTTTAAAACCGTTCAGCTCGTGTTTGAACGAGTCAAACGTAAAATTCGTGTTCTGGCGTGAATTCTGCATTCATACGCAGTGTCTGGAAGCTTGAACGCAGCGTCTGGAAGCTCGGACGCAGCGTCTGGGAGCTCATTTGCAGCAATTGGAAGCTGCGTTTGCAGCGATTTGGAAGCTGCGTTGGCAACTTTCAGAGGCTACGTTTGCGGTCGAATATGAGCTGCGTTAGCAGTTGGATCTGAGCTGCGTTTGCAGCGTTTGGAGCTGAATGTGAGGTACGTTTGCACTGTGTCAGTGGCTGTGAACGCGGTGCGTCTTGATGCTGGTATGCGGGGTGGACTTCCGCATCTTGATTTGAAGAGACCGTCGATTTGTAGTCTCTTTCTGTCAAAGCGTTGCAAAGATCGTTATTTTGTAATCTTTGATTTAGCTCTTTGACATGTGAGAGTCGTCAGATTGAAACTCTCGATATTAATTGTGAAGGCTGTTGATTAGAGTTTTTATCAGTTGTTGTAAAGATCGTCAGATTATAACCTTCATCGATCTACATGAAAGTCTTTATATTATAGTTTTCTGGAAGCCGTCAAATCGTAACTTCCATCACCGGTGTTTGATGGGGATCAGCTATCTGCAGTGATTTTTAGATAGCCTACAGGAATCCAAAATGCTATCAGACACAAGACGCTCTACTCTACCTTTTGAGATATGACCCAATCGCTTATACCATAATATCGCTCAATTCTTCTTATTTAATTTACGCTTAGTACCACGTGATTCCACATGTAAGGTTTTATTATAAGAAGCAATTATATCAAGTAAATATAGGTTATCATAAGTACTCAAGTAACCAGTTCCCACAATATTTGGATTTAAAGATAAAGTGAATTGATTGTTTCTAAATGAATAATAATAACCTGATTTGTCCAATACAGAAACATAAATCAAATTCCGTCTAAAAGACGGTACTACAAAAGTATCTTTTAAATCCAAATAAGAATCAGTTCCTAATAGCAACCTAAAATGCCCAATTTCTTCTACATCTACTAATTGATCGTCGCCCACAAAGATGTGTCTTTCACCATCACTTGTTTTTTGGTAGCTCAGGCAACCTTTCATAGAAACACTTACGTGAGTAGTAACATCAGAGTCTAACCATCAAGTATTTCTAGGTACTGAAGCTAAATTAACCTCAGAACAGACCAAAGTAAGGAATATACCATTCTTAGCACGCCAGACGTGATATTTGGTACAATCCTTCTTTACATGTCCAGCCTTATTACAGAAGAAACAACCCTGATCATCCTTATGTTATTTTTTCTGAATTGGACCCTTAGCACCTTTATTATCATTCTTTCTTTTCTTGTCCTTATCCTTAGAGGTATAAGCCAAATGAGTATTTTCAGTCTTATCTTGCTTCAACATGTCTTCTTCTTGTACACAGTATGAAATAAGCTCATTTAGAGTCCATTTCTCCTTTAGGCAGTTGTAACTGACCTTGAACTGATTAAACCTTATAGAAAGAGATAACAGAACCAGATGTACTAGTAACTCATCACAAAGATCGAGTTTAAGTGCCTTAAGTTTTGAAGCAATATGAGACATTTCCGTAATGTACTCCATGATATTTCCTTTGCCCTTATACTTTATTGAAATCAAGCGAGCTAAAAGCGTGCTTGTTTCTATCTTATCATTTTTTTTGCAAAATGCTTCTTAATTTTAGCAAGAAAATCTTTAGCTTTAGTAATCCCTTTCGGATTCTATGCCCCTAAAGGCTTTCGGAATGCCGTGCTTAAGGATTATTAGACTCATGCAATTTGAACGCTCCCACTTCTCATACTCCTTCTTTGCATCATGAGTGCTATCCGCATTGAGAGGCTGGGGTTGTTTAGTCCTTAATGTAAGGTCTAGATCCATGAAGGCAAGAACAATTAGAATATTCTCTTTCCAAACCTTAAAATTTGTCCCATTGAGCATGTGAATTGAATTGATGTTAGCAAAAATTGTTACAGTAGATGCATTAGCTAAAATAAACAAAAGATTTTCACATTATTAACTGTAGTTAGTAATAAATAAAATTTAAATAATAACAAATCTCATCTCAAGATATCTGACACAATATTAATATCAAGTCTTTGAACAGTAATATTAATTACAAGTGATATCTTGTTGTAATAATCAAACACTGACAATAACGCATGTCAAATAACGAATCTATCTTTGGATTGATTCAATATTCACATGTAAACCTTACAATTATCACATGTTTATCATCGCAGAAATGTATGCACTCTAAATAAATATTAACATTCCTTTGGGCCGATTAAATATCTACACGAAAATATACACACAAACATCTAACATTTCTCATGAACAATCTACACAAGAGAGGTTACTCTATCAAAATCTTGTTTCAATTAATCATTTGGAATGAGAGACAAAAATTACATACCTTAGTATCATATTATTTGAATTAAATAATTGATTAATTATTAAATTTAATTCAGATTTGAATTAAATAAAATTCTGAAATTTACTTGAGCAATTAAAAATAGATTTATCTATTTTACTTAAGCATAAAAAGGCTCTTAAAAATAAAGGCCTTACAACTTAAAATTTATTTGATTAATAATCAAATAATCCATAACTTAATTGTTATAGACCCATTATCTTAATAAAATTATTTAAATATTTAAATAATCCTCAATAGGCCCAAGACTTAATTTGTTTTTAACCCAACTTAAAAATAAAACTAAGTGGGCTTCAGCCTGTTTCCACATAGCCACAATAAAAAATTATAATTAGGCTTTGGCCTGAATATAAGTTTGCCCGCAGCCTTCATTTAGCCGACAGAAACACTTAAGCTCGCCTTCAAGAATTTGAAAGCTCGCCTGAAATGAGACTAGAGACCTCGCCTGAATGGAGATTAGAGAGCTTGCTTGAATCGAGACCAAGAGCTCGCCAGAATTGAGCCAAAGCTCACCTAAATCGAGCGTTCGAAGCTCGTGTGAAGTCGAGAGTTGAGCTCGCCTTCAATTGGGACTTGAGCACAACTGATGCACAAGCTCGCCTGATTTAGGGCTTGAGCTCACCTGAGTAGGCTCGAACTCGCCTAGAAAGAAGATCCACCTCGCCTGTAGACGTTGTTGACGAGGCACGCCTGAATGATCTTCGAGCTCTTCTACAGTGGTGCTGACGAGGCTCACTTGAATCAGGTAACTTTCTGAGCCCTAATCACCCCCTAGGGTTTTGATCTGAACCGTTGCTGCCGCTTAAGCTCCCGCACTCTAAGGTTTCGAACCCCTAGGGTTTCCTGATGCTGCCGTCTCTGTCTTCTTCTGACAGTGGGGCCGCTAGCAACGTATCGTCGGCGAGGAGTTAAGTGAACCGACAGCAAAACCAAAAGAAATCCTATTGCAGTAGATTTTTTGAACTTAATTCCTGAATTATTCTCTATCATTTGTTTGATCTTAATCCATGATTAATAGCACACAATCTGGATCAAGAGTTTGATCCAGATTTAACAGCCGAAGAATTAAAAAAACAAAAGTAAAACATGAACTTTCCTGTTCATGCGTGAAAACAGACCAAACAACGACAGAGATTAAAGGCAAAATAAAAAAATTTTCTACCGTTCATGCGTTCAACAGATCAAACGTGCACACATCCAAACAAACCCTAATTTCTTAATATTAAATCCCTAAGAATTAACCATAATGGCTCTGATACCACTTGTTATAATAACTATATCTAAAATAGCTGTGATTAATTCAAAGAGATGAAATACAAGAAGAGCAAAAGATGTACCTAAATCCATGATGATTTGAATTAGGGTTTGATCTTCTAATCTTGAGGGTCTCTCTTTTGGATTTCTCTTTAGACGGGGATTAAGATAATAGAGAATGTTAACCTCAGATTAGGGACCATAACCCTTTATTTATAGATATTATAGTTTTCTAATTTAGCCCCTCATAAAATTAGAATTGCAGTCTGGTATCTACACAATTAGCCCATGATTAAAATTAAATACTCATTGACCCAAAATTAACTAATTGATCACTTTATGCAGGTCAACCTTAAAGATAGCATTATACACTAATATAACATATGTGCCCATAATCAGATTTAATCTAACAATTAGCCCCTCAAATCTTTGGGTTGCTCCCATGTCCCTCAAAACCTATAGGATCTTATAGTTAGGTCCCTCAAAGACCAAAATATCATTCAACTAATGGTTTTAGATAGTTTTTGGATGAAAAAAATAAAGTGAGGAGTATTTTGGTCATTGAGGGACCATACCATTAAAATCTTAGCACAATATCTATATTACTCTATTAAAATCTTATTAGGGATAAATGTGAATGAATGGTGAAAAATTCCCTATTGCATAGTTGAGTTTGTACGCGAATCAGCAAAAATTGATCTGCATGATGCTGCGGCATCATCTTGGCAAAATATAAAAATAATAATTTAAGTATTTGGTTTAGAAATATACATAGTACTTAAACTTTTACAGGAAAAAATATAGGAAGCTACAACAAAATATAGCAATGAAAACCATATATTAAAATTTTGAAATACAAATTAACTCTAAAATTAGCTTGTTGGAGTACGGATTTAAGATTGATTTTAGAAGTGGACAGAGTTAAAAGTAAAGTGGGACATGACTTCATGATTAAATACAAAAAAACATCCTTTTGGAAAGTGAATGTGTTTAAAAATGGCAAAAACATTTATAGGCTAAAAATCAATTTAAAGTCGTTGCCCCGCAACATTAGTGTGAAGAAATAAAAAAATAATTTAAGAATTTCGTTTAAAAATAAACTATATATTTAACCACTTAGAGCAAGAAAGCAGCATGCCACAGAAAATATAGTAATTTACATTGTATACCTTTGGTCTAAACATATTCATATATTTAATGAGTTGGAACAAAAATATAGAAAGTTACATAAAAAAATATGGCAATAAGACTATATACTTAACTATTAAAATATCAAACGAGTTTAAAAATTAGTTTTTTATATTAGACCCTTACATCTTTCATATTTTGAAATTAGTTCCTCCAGGTCGTTGAAATTGCTACTTAATCTCCCAATTCTTAAAAGCTAAAAGATATTTTGAAATAAGTCCTTCAAATAAATGAAACTGTTGTTAAGTCACTGAATCTTAAATTTGTTTGAAATTAGTCCATCAAATCAATAATATAATTACCAATTAAAGAGATTGATTTGAAACAACTTATGAGAATCGGAGGATGTAATTAAGTTCTTGACAATTTTAGTGTAATTAAGTTTTTGATGATTTTAGGGACTAATTTTCCTCTACTTGCTATTTCTAAAATAGCTTAAAAGTTGGGGACCTAATGGTAGTTTCTATAATTTTGGGGTACTAATTTGAAAGTAGCTTCAAAACCCAAGGAATTAATAGCAATTTTAACAATTTAGGGGGTAAGGGGTTCTTATAGATGGGTAAAAATGTCGAACCATCGATCAAGTATCACATAACGCCATGAGGTGGCCCACGGAGGGTAAAATAGCCATTCTAAAGTGACCAAAGAATTCAACATGACAACATGGACATACAAGGGATTAAGGATGCAAAGTCATGAAGCCCCAAGCCTATGTAGAGTGAGAATTAGATCAAAACTCACCTAAAAATAGCCTAAGGCACGTTTACACGGTGCTAGGATTATGCAGTCTAGATTTATGCGGTTAACCCCCATGAAGTTAGCAGCATATAAACTTTTCACTGAATTGACAGACCAAATTGCAGCAAATCAGAGGTAGCTGATTGCTATAAGAAAAAAAATCTCTGCATAAGGAACATGCGGGGTTGCAAAGATAACAAATGTGAGTGTTTACTCGGTACTACTAACACTACATGAACATCAATTCCTACCAAAGTTGTTCCAAATGATATCGTTATTAGTTAGACGTTGTTACCCTAAAAAGCAACCAGACTAGTTTGTGTAAATCTAGTGATGCATAAACTACCACTCGCATTAATCTAGATGCACGTCAACCCTTAAAAACTGCATAAATCACGGTTCCTCTATAAATAAAGATCCTCAACCAACAACCAAATGTTTCTAAAATTTTCATCTGATTTTCCTTATCTTGGATTTGAGCTCTCTTCTTCTCCACCAGAGCTACTCTTACTCTAGAAGGTTGTTTTGGATCTTTTGAGTCACGATTAACACAAATTACTAATAAAAAACTACAAATGAAATAAGAAAATTTATATGTAACTGGGGTTTTTTGTAGCAATGGAGTGTCGATCTCATACTCTGTTGACGGTTCGACTAAAGCGTTAAGTCTTCTACTAATTGACAATTACCAAGATCTTTTTTGAAGATACCGAAGTTTTCTCTAGATGATGAGAAACTAGCTGCCAAAGTTGTTAAAATCCAAGATGCTCTAAAAATGAGCAATCTCCCTCCTCTCTTAGGCTAAGAAAGAGAATTAGTGAACATTAAATATGGATTTAGTGGTCATTAATTTAAGAGATAATTGGAAAAATTATTTTCATAACAATAGCTTTTAAAACGGTTAATGGTGAGGTTTGCCTATAATGAACGAGAAGCTCCCTGAGCAGCTTTGGGCGAAGCTCGCTAAGCAGGTTTAAGCGAAGTTCATTCTAACGAACTTCGCCAGAATGGGGGAAACCCACTTTCCTTGGGATTTGGATGACATTGTTGGATATCATGTCCCCAAGATATAATTTTGATGATAATAATTTATTCATTATGTGTATCATTAAGAGTATTATTGTGCACTAACATTTCAATATAGCTATCAACATCAAATATGAACAAGTGCAAGATGAGTTCAAGGCATCATGAAGTAAAGAAAATGAAGTGCCTATACATCAATGTAAAATTTATATTTTCTTCACTTAGAAATTTTGTACAAGCCTTTATCACTCACACATACACACACATAGTGATTAGAACACACTAGCACATGCTTAGTGTGTTGGTAAACAAAAGAAATTCCCTATGTTAACCATTAGAGTTTATAACTTATCAATGAGTCTCAAAATAATTCATTCATATCATTTTTCACCCCTTAGTAGTCGACCAATATGACTTGTAGTCGACTACTGAAGTTCAGATCAATAATATAAGTTTCTGTTAAATTACAGTCTAGTCGACTAATGACTTTTTATAGTCGACTACTAAAGACTCGGACAAAATCGCAGTTTTTGTAAAAATATAGTGTAGTCGACTACTAGGCTATATAGCCAACTACTAAAAGTCATTTCAGAATTCTTAACTTTCTGTTGTTTATAGTGTAGTTGACTACTACATAGTATAGTCGACTACTCTGCTTTGAATTTGAATTCTAGATTTTTGTCTTTTATAGAGTAGTCGACTAATGACCAGTGTAGTCGACTACTAAGAAAAAACTTGAATTAATAGCAACTTAATGTAGTCGACTACAACGACTATTAGTCGACCAAAGTGACAATTTTCTAACATTTTAGAATTTGAATTTGTGACTGTTTTTAGCCGTTTTGATCCGTTAATTAGCTTTGAAAACTTGTCTTTTTAAGGGCTATAAATAGGTTACAAGTTTAGAAATTTGGACAAATGATTCCTATCTATAAGATTCAATATTTGTGCATTCTCAAGAGTTTAAAAACATTCAGATTTTTCACTAAGTGTTGAGAAAAATATTCTCTGAGTTAGCCTTTGATCTTCATCCAATATACTACTTATTTAGGCAACTTCTAGAGATTAAAAAAAATCCTAAATCCACTGCTGCACATCACTACACAATCAAGGCTTATAGGAATTATGTTGTTGATTCAAAAAAATTCTCTCGGGTGGGAGAGTTGTAATCTCTTGGTGAAGAGATTATGTG
Organism: Asparagus kiusianus; assembly: GCA_022839385.1. Lineage (NCBI taxonomy): Eukaryota > Viridiplantae > Streptophyta > Magnoliopsida > Asparagales > Asparagaceae > Asparagus > Asparagus kiusianus. The sequence continues at coordinate 187,656 of BQKN01066458.1, forward strand.
CAATTTGCATGGTCTTGCAAATTGGTCAGGTTTGCTGTTTGATTTTGTAAGTTTTTTAAAATCATAGTAGAACTCTCAAGTGGGATTTGCTTGGGGACTGGATGTATACCAGGGATGTGGAACCAATATAAAATATTAAATACTAATGCCACTAGGAAAGAACCCTAGAGGGGGTGAATAGGGTTTATGCTAATCTAATCCAATTTAATTGCAATTAAAACTAATTAATAAATATCCTAGCAAATTAGTTAAGCAACACTTAATATGCAAGGATATGAAGCTAAGGGTGATATAAACACAAAGCAATATAAACAAGATAGTGGACAATATAAACAAAGAGCAATTGACAATGACGATAAGAATGTAATAAACAATAAGCACAAATGAAACGCCAAAGCAAACTCAAACACAAGCAAATGATCACAGAGTTTGGACCTTCTGTCCTACGTCTCCGTTCCCCACTCCTGGGAGAAATCTACTATCATAATCAGGTTTTCTACGCTCACCCGAATAATGTTTACACCACACACTCGGTTTTCTAACGCATCGAAAACTTTACAATCTCACACTCTTGCAATCCCACTTTACACTCTCTAAGTGTTGGTCTCTAGCCCGTGTCTCCCTCAAGTGTTAGGAATTACAACCTATCTTTAGGCATTACCACTTACCCCACTCCTCTTAGGACGATCCCGTCTCTCACCACACACCTTTTTTCCGTGTACAAGTGTATTACAAAGTGTAACTCACAATTTAAACATAAATACAACAAATTTATTCTCCGTAATGGATGAGAACTCTATGTAGGCTCACACTCAATTTTTACAACTCTCACAACCCCAATAATATTATGTATGAAAATACTTAAGCTCAAGTGGGTGTATGTAAACAATGAGTAAAATTAAAACTAAACTCAAATATGAAATCTAGCTTAATAACAATGATAATCCAAACTAGTATATAAATGTAAAGCTAGAGTTTGAGTTTAGAAAACTTATTCAATGAATAACAAGAGAGAGAGACATGAGTTGAAGCTCAAACAGCAAAGGATGATCTCTTCTAGATCTTGTGAAATTTTTTTCACAAACTTGAACTTTTGTAAACAAACACTTTAAACAAAATTAAACCACACTTCTCTCTTAGTTGCTGGGAATGATAAATGCAATGGGGGTATTTATAAGAAACCCCAAGGCCAAGAGAAAGCCAAGAAAAGACCAAAAAACCAACCCAAAAACAGATCTGGAAACTAGACGTTACTGTGCAACGGTAACATTGGCGGTCGACCGCAGTGCCAGGTTCGGTCGACAGTGAACGACTGAAGAACAGAGCAAAGTCTCTGGACTTTTGGTGGTCGACCGCCGCGACCACTCCGGTCGATCGCGAACGGATATTTCAGATACTCAGGTTTAAAACAGAAATGCTGATTTTTAAACTTGATTTAAAAATAGTAAACAAATTCAGAAAAATATGAAACTTTGAAAAGTGATTGTAAACATGAAAATAAACATGTTACAAAATTTGGTTTTCAAAAAGCACTTCCCATTTGAGAAACCTCATCATTTTTTAAAATAGTCCAAAACATGAAAATGAACATACTTGAAATTTGATGTTTTGATTAAACTATGTTTTGAAACTTTATAAAATAATTTTATAGACTTAATAAAAGATATATACAGTGATTGTTAAGTCCATAAACAAGAATACGTTATTTTCACAAAAATGTATATATCATACAAAACACATTTGTTTTTCCAAAAGCAATAGAATATGAAACATGTGAAAGTGTATATGAATATAACTATTGTTTCATATCTATAAAACTAAACCAAAACAAAACAATAAATATGAATTGTGTAATTTTATATTTATATAAACATGAAAACCAAAAACTAAAATGTGTGTGTGTGTGTGTGTGTGTGTGTGTATATATATATATATATATATATATATATATATATATATATATATATATGTGTGTGTGTGTGTGTGTGTGTGTGTGTGTGTGTGTGTGTGTGTGTGTGTGTATATATATATATATAAACTAATAAAATGTGTGTATAAGATTGAGCTTAAAGTATTAACACACATAATTTAACACCTAAACTAAATTACCCAAGCTATCTTGATCTTCGATGTAGCTCAACTTGGTACACTTTGCGGATAAAGCTTGATTTTAAATCTTTAACTTGAATTGCATTGCTTCATTCTATTATTCCGCTAACCTCCATTAGATATGATCGTGAAATCTCTAGTCCATCCATCCTCTAACATATTGTTTGCCTAGAATAAATAAGAAAATACAAACATTAGACAAACAATATTAGTTGTAAATTGTTTGTTAAAATATCATCAAAATAAAAAGGCCAACATAAAATATTATGTTTGTGATTGTGATTTTTTATGATTTTGTTGTCTTTATTGCTATTTATAATCTATTTTGCATTTTTTATAAGAATACTATTCACCCTCCTCTAGTATTTTAGTGTGTATTAGATCAGATCCTATAATTGGTATCAGAGCAAGGTGAAGGATCGCATCATCAAGTATAACAAATACATCACAATTCAAAGAGGGCCATTCCACACAGCGACCACCTCTCTTTGACGGTACAAACTATAACTATTAGAAGTGTCGGATGAAGATCTACCTCTAATCTCTTTACTACGATCTATGGAACATTGTAGAGACGGAATTTACAAAGCCTACCACTCCTTACACTGAATGGACGGTTGTTCAAAGGAAAAATGTAAATCTGGACTCTAAGGTGATGAATACACTGTTTTGTGCCTTAGACAAGAATGAATTCAATCGAGTGTCTACCTCTACATCAGCACATCAAATTTGGCACACTCTTGAGATAACACATGAAGGAACTAACAAAGTTAAAAAAAATTTGTTCTTGTTCACATGTTTGAACTATTTAAGATGAAAGTGAATGAATCCATCACGGAGATGTTCACAAGGTTTACAGATATTACTAACTCCTTGATTGGACGTAGCAAAGAATATACTCAAGTTGAGATGGTAAGAAAAATTCTAAGAGCACTAACTCCATATTAGGAGAAGAAAACTACGGCGATTGAAGAAGCCAACGATTTATTAACTCTCACCATAGAAAATCTTATTGGAAATTTGATGGTATATGAAGTTCAAATTAAAGATAGAAAGAAGGATGACGAACCAAAGAAGAAGAAGATACTTGCCTTCAATGCATCCTCTGACACCAATGAATCTGATGAAGATGATGAGGATATTGCAATGATTACTAAGAAATTCAAACGATTTCTTAAGAAAGGTAAGTTCAAATCAAACAAATTTAAGAATACTAATGACTCTTCTTTGCATTTCAATTGTAATAAGCCAGGTCACATAAAGAAGGATTGTCCGCTACTTAAGTCAAAGTCAAAGTTCACAAATTCTAACAATTCTAACAACTTCAAGAAGAAGAAGAAGAAGACTATGACAGTGATTTTGGATGATAGCGACAATTCATCCTCTTCCGAAAAAGAAGAAGAAAGAGAAGAATCCGCTCATATGTGCTTTATGGCACAAGATGAAGTAAATGATTCTTTAGACAATCAAGAACTTTAGATGCTTTTAATGAACTTTATATGAAGTTTAAGGATTTAAATGCTAATTATAAGATATTAAAAAATGAAAATGATAAATTGAACTTAGAATTAATTTCCTCAAATTCTTCACAAATTGAAGAATTAAAGGAATTAAATGACAAATTATTTTCTGAAAATAGGTTATTAACTAAAAATAATGTATATCTTAAAACTGAATGTAACGTTATGAAAAATAAAATTTTAGATTTAGATAAGAATATGGCTTCACTTAAACTTAAATATGAAGAGTTATTATTAAATATAAATAAGTTTAATAAAGGAAAAGAAAACTTGAATGATTTGTTATCTTTTCAAAAGTCTTCTAGTCAAAAATTTGGTTTAGGATATGTTCATAAGAAGTATGAAAATGCTTCTAGTACAAATCATATATCATCTTTTATGAATAACAATGTTATAAAATTCCATGCACCTTTAACAAGGAACGTTCATGCTAAAAATAATCATGCTTTATCTATATTCATTTGGGAGCCTAAAAATGTTAGTATGTATGAAAAAGATACTTATATTATAAATTTTAAGAAAAACATTTACAATTCAACTAATTATATTTATGTTAACAAAGAAAAACCAAATTCCAAGTGGATTTGTTCTCCTAAGTGCTAATCCAATGGACCCAACATAAAAGGGTACCAATGCTTAAATGTCTATTTTTCTGGTACCTAAAAAAAGTGGATACTAGATAGTAGATATTCCAAACACATGACCGGAAACTCTCAAATATTATCTTTAATTCAATACAAAAAGGAAGGCACAGTTACATTTGGAGACAAAAACAAAGGTCAAGTTATATGTATTGGAACAGTAGGTAATATTGAAAAACCTCTAATAGATAATATTTTAATAGTAGATGGTTTAAAATATAATCTTCTAAGTATAAGTTAACTATGTGATAAAAATTTTGAAATCATATTTGAAAAAGATTCATGTCTTACATATGATCAAGATTTATCAAATATATTGTTTATAGGTTTTAAAAAGAAATATATATATATATATATATGTTTTATCCATGAATTTTTATTCAAATGAACATTGTTTAGTTGCATCAATAGATAATACATTATTATGGCATAGAAGATGTGGACATATTAATTTGAAAAATATATCACGTATTTCTAAAAATAATTTAGTAGATGATTTACCTAAAATTGTAAATAAGAAAAATCATTTTTGTGACGCATGTAAACAAGAAAAAAAATACATAAATCTTTTTTTAAATCAAAAGGTGTTATTTCTACAAGTAGACCATTAGAATTATTACATATGGATCTATTTGGTCCTTCTAGAATCTTTAAATGGAAGCAGATATGCATTTTTCATTGTTGATGATTATTCAAGATTTATATGGTTTATGTTTTTAAAACATAAAAATAATGCTTTTGATGAGTTTTCTACATTTTGTAATACAAAATCAAAAATCCACTACTATTGTCACTATTAGAAGTGATCATGGTGACGAGTTTGAAAATGAATTATTTTCAGATTTTTGTAATAAAAATGGTATTTCACATGAATTTTTATTTCCTTACATCTATAATAAAATGGAGTTGTTGAAAGAAAAAAATAGAACTTTACAAGAATGTGCTAGAACAATGTTAGTTGAGTCTAATCTACCTAAGTATTTTTGGGCAGAAGCAATTAACACAGCATGTTATGTTCAAAATAGAATTTTATTAAGACCTGTTTTATATAAAACAAGTTTTAAATTATTTTACAATCGTATTCCTAAAGTTTCATATTTTAAAGTATTTGGATGTAAATGCTATATATTAAATACAAAAGAAAACTTAGACAAGTTTGATTCTAAATCAAATGAAGGAATTTTTCTAGGTTATTCTATGGATAGTAAAGCTCATAGAATTTAAATAAAAAGACTTCTACAATAGAAGAATCCTTGCATGTTTTTTGATGAATCTAATTCAAATTCTAATATTAATGATAATAATCATGATGATGATGATATTGTTAATCAACCACCCCTATTGTTGATGACAATCCTAATGATAGTAATATTTTACCTAAAGCATATGTAGATGTTAGGAATCATCCACATGATTTGATCATAGGTGATATTTCTAAATGTGTTCAAACTACATCACAATTGGATTTATATACACATGTTGCATTTGTTTCAACAATTGAACCTAAAAATATTAAAGAAGCATGTAAAGATGATTTGGATAATTACTATGCAAGAGGAACTCAATCAATTTACAAGAAATAAAGTTTGGGATCTTGTACCTAGACCTTAAGATAAATCTATTATAGGAACCAAATGGATATTTTGAAATAAATTGGATGAATCTAGACAAGTTATTAGAAACAAAGTCAGATTGGTTGCACAAGGTTATAAAAAAAAAAGAATGTATTGATTATGATGAAACTTATGCACTGGTTGCTCTTTTAGAAGCTATAAGAATGTTACTTGTATTTGCATGTTTTATGGATTTTAAATTATATCAAATGAATATTAAAGCGCATTTTTAAATGGTTTTATTAAAGAAGAAGTTTTTGTAGAACAACCTCCTAGATTTGAACATGAAAGTTTTCCAAACCATGTTTTCAAACTTAAGAAAACTTTATATGGTCTTAAACAAGCACCCCGTGCTTGGTATGATAGACTATATAATTTTCTTTTAACTTCCGAATTTAAAATTGGGAAAGTTGTCTCTACACTATTTATTAAGAAAATAAATAAAGATATAATATTAATTCAAATATATGTAGATGATATAATATTTGGTTCTACTAACAATGATCTTTGTCAAGAGTTTGCTAAGACTATGCAGGATGAATTTGAAATGAGTTACATAGGTGAACTCAACTTCTTCTTTGGACTTCAAATTAAACAATTAAAGGAAGGAATTTTTATCAACCAAAACAAATATGCTAAAGAATTACTCAAATGCTTTGGATTAGACAACACTACTAGCAAACCGACACCAATGAGTATAACTACATCACTTGACAAAGATAAAAATGGTAAGAATGTTGATCAAAAGCTTTATCGAGGTATGATTGGATCACTTTTTTACATTACGGCTAGTAGACCCGATATTATGTTTAGTGTTTATTTATGTGCTAGATTTCAATCTAATCCTAAAGAGTCACACCATAAATTAGTAATTTTTTTAAATATCTTAATGATACTACAAATTTTTGTTTATTTTATCCAAAGAATAGCACATTTGATTTATTATCATATAGTGATGCTGATTTTGCCGGATGTAAATTTGATAGAAAAAGTATAAGTGGTATGTGTCATTTCTTAGGACATTCACTTGTATCTTGGTTTAGTAAAAAGCAAAATTTAGTATCATTATCAACAACTGAAGCAGAATATATTGCTGCAAGTTTTGCATGTGCACAAGTTCTATGCATGAAACAAACATTATATGATTATGGAATAGTTTGTCCCACATCCTCCATAATGTCTGACAATTCTAGTCCTATTAATTTATCTAAAAATCCTATTCAACATTCACGTACAAAACATACTGACATTAGACATTATTTCTCATGTGATCATGTGCTTAAAGGTGATATTTTATTAGAATTTATATCTACTGATAAACAAACTGCATATATACTAACAAAACCATTAAAAGAAGAAATTTATGTTAAATTAAGAAGGGAATTAAGTATATGTTCAATTGAAGATTTAAATTAATTTTTAAAATCATTACATATGCATACACATCCTTAATAGTCGACTATTAGGTTAGTAGTTGACTACATATACAAACATTGCATATATAATATTCAGTCATTTTCCTTAGTAGTCGACTAATAGGAGCAGTAGTCGGCTAATAAGAAATAAAATCAGAAAACTGCTCTCTGTTGATTACAGTGTAGTCGACTAATCATATTAGTATCCGACTATAAAACCTGCAGTTTTATATTTACACAAGTTTTGACATATTGGATCCTATATCTACCAAACCCAATACCCATTAAATTTAAGTAAATTTGATCTCAACCATTCATTTTTAACCTGATGAATCATGACCTTACATAAAATTCTACTTTGATCAAATTTCAACCTTTCATTTGTTTTTATGATCAAATCATAGCCCTACATTTATAAATAAAGAAAACTACCCTAAATCAACAACTACTCACATGTTTTTACTCCCCAAAACTGCAAAAACCCTCTCCTTTTTTAGTTCATCCGATTCCAAGGTTAGGGCATCCTCTCTTTCTTATTTTCTCTCAAAAGTTTCATCAAATTCCTTGTGTTTCTTGAGTTTTTCAATCTTTGTAGTCGACTATAACTTCAACTAGCCGACTACTACCATCAACTAGGGTTTTAACAGTTTGGTAAGTTCTTTCACTTGATCTTTTTCAAATTTCGAACTTAAATCATGTCTATATCCAAAAGGCCTAGGTCTAATCCTTCCAATGTTGTGGAAGACTATTCTATATATCTAAAAGACCCTACTTTGCATGATCAATTCAAAGAATATCAAACTTTCAAAATATTACCCGGTCATTTTATTAAATTTGACGACTTTATCCCCTACAATTTCAGTTCTTATTTTGAAAATGTTGGACATTTAGATCTATTTTTCTCTAAAAATAAAAAACCATATTATCCTCTTTTAGTCCAATTATTTTACACAAATATTACTAGATTTGAGACTGATAGACAACCCGATGTTCTTAACACTCTTGTGAAAGGAATTGAAATCAATATAACTCCTAAGAAACTAGGAAAAATGTTCAAAATTCCTTACCAAGGTGTTAGCCTTCCAAGTATCAAAATAACCGATGAAAATTTGCTTGCAAATCATATTTTCCTTTCCGGATATGGCAAACACCTCAATCATTCTAATAAACTTAGGCCTATCCCTAGGTTTATAGATCGAATTCTTGCCTACAATTTATTTCTGAAAATAGGGAGTTTTCATTTTATATCACTTGATTTAGCCAATGCCCTATATGCTATTATGGCTAATATTTAAGTAAATTAGGCTGAGGTTTATTATGAAAATCTTTTAGTTATACCTAAGGGATCTCTTCCATTTGGAGCCTTTCTAACTAGAATTTTTGAGGCTTTTCATGTTGAACTCAAAACTAAAAATTCTATGATTCGTTCCATCGACCTCTCTGATTCCAATGCCTTAACTCAGATGAAATTAAGCAATTTGAAATTCAACAAGATGAGCCTCACCCTCAACCAGAACAAAATCCCCAAGATATGCCACAAACCACTCATGAAGCTGGACCCTCTTCAAGTCACTTTCCACCACCAATGAATGAACCTTCTTGCTTCTCCGACACACAATACAATACTTTGTCCGGTCGAGTACTTGATTTGGAAACTGGACAAAAAGCTTTGTATGATCAAAATGTACTTATGTTGAAGAATCAAGAAGTGTTAACCAACAAGTTTGATATTTTGGACTTGAAGCTTGATACAATGAACATGAAGATTGATACTTTGGACTTGAAGCTCAATGCGTTCTTCCAATGAAATCAACCTCCACCAGGCCATCTTCTTAGAAGACTTTGCATGCATCATGTAGCTTTGCACTAGTTTCATGTTTATGTCAAAAACAATGTCTTAAGTTGGTTTAGTTTAAATATGTGTCAAAAAACTATGTCTTAGTTGTTTGATTTGTTTAAAACTTATGTAATATGTCGTATGTTGCTACTATGTTTATGTTTATGTGTTCAAAACTATGTATGAATTTGTGCTTCATTTTATCTTGTTTGGTATGTTTATTTCCTATGTGTTCATGAGCTACTTATATTAAAATAGATTTTGTGAAGATGGAAATTGTTGAAATTTTGGTATTTATGGTAAGTCTTTGCCTACAATATGGATGGGTGAAGTGATAGACTATGTTCACAATCTAGAAGATCTTTTTGAAGTGTTAGCTCATGAAGAAGAAATTATGGCATGTTTAGAATAGATGTTTATTTCTTTTTGTTAATGACAAAAGGGGGAGAATGGTATAAATGTTATGTTATTTATAGAAATTGTATGTAAACTCTAATTTGCTTTTATGCAGGGGGAGTAAGTATATTTGTTCCTAAATGTTTAATTCTTTTAGAATCTACTTATATATGGATACATTGTTTGTCATCATAAAAAAGGAGGAGATTGTTGGATATCATGTCCATACGATATAATTTTGATGATAACAATTTATTCATTATGTGTATTACTATGAGTATTATTGTGCACTAACATATCAATGCAACTATCAACATCAAAAATGAACAAGTGCAAGATGAGTTCAAGACATCATGAAGTAAAGAAAATGAAGTGCCTATACATCAATGTAAATTTTACATTTTCTTCACTTAGAAATTTTGTACAAGCCTTTATCACTCACGCATACACACATAGTGATTAGAATATACTAACACATGCTTAGTGTGTTGGTTAACAATAGAAATCCCCTATGTTAACCATTAGAGTTTATAACTTATCAACGAGTCTCAAAATAATTCATTCATATCATTTTTCACCCCTTAGTAGTCGACCAATGTGTCTTATAGTCGACTACTAAAGTTCAAATCAACAATATAAATTTTTATTAAATTACAGTCTAGTCAACTAATGACTTTTTATAGTCGACTACTAAAGACTTGGACAAAATCTCAGTTTCTGTAAAGTTACAGTGTAGTCAACTACTAGACTATATAGTCAACTACTAAAATTCATTTCAGAATTCTTAACTTTCTGTTGTTTATAGTGTAGTCGACTACTACATAGTATAGTCGACTACTCTGCTTTGAATTTAAATTCTAGATTTCTGTCATTCACAGAATAGTCGACTAATGACTAGTGTAGTCGACTACTAAGAAAAATCTTGAATTAACAGAGTCTATTCTAACTCACTGTAGTCAACTACAATGACTATTAGTTGACTATAGTGATAGTTTTCTAACATTCTAGAATTTGAATTTGTAACTGTTTTTAACCGTTTTGATCCATTAATTGGTTTTGAAAACTTGTTTTTTCAATGGAAATTTGGACAAATGATTACTATTTATAAGATTCAATATTTGTGCATTCTCAAGAGTTTAACAACATTTAGATTTTTCACTAAGGGTTGAGAAAAGTATTCTCTGAGTTAGCCTTTGATCTTCATCCAATATACAACTTATTTAGGCAACTTCCAGAGATTAAAAACATTCCTAAAGCCACTGCTATACATCACTATACAATCAATGCTTATAGGAATTATGTTGTTGATTCAAAAAAGTTCTCTCAGGTGTGAGAGTTGTAATCTCTTGGTGAAGAGATTGTGTGCAATTTACATGGTCTTGCAAATTGGTCAGCTTTGCTGTTTGATTTTATAAGTTTTTCAAAATTATAGTGGAACTCTCAAGCGGGATTTGTTTGGGGACTGGATGTACACCGGGGAGGTGGAACAAGTATAAAATACTATGTTTGTGATTATGATTTTCTGTGATTTTGCTATCTTTATTACAATTTATAATCTACTTTGCATAATTTTTAAAAGAACACCATTCACCCCTTCTAGTATTTTAGTGTGTATTAGATTAGATCCTACAGACATGGTCCACGTGGATCTTTTAGGCAAAGTTTGTGTGAGTCTTGAGCGAGCTTCGATATTATTTGGGCAAGCTTTATCATGGCCTTGTGCTTGGGATTACATGAAATTTTTAGCCCATGTGCATTCACTTCTTGGACTTGTCACGCCTTGGCCCGTAAGCTTGTTACCGCTATATAAGTCTGAGGACCCACGTAGTGCAACACGTGGTTTGACTCAATCCACTACCAAAATTGGCTAGCTAATGTTGCACTTGGCTCTCAAGACCCATCATTTAAACCCTCTTAAACTCTATCAATTTTTCAATGTGGGACTATTAATGGGGCATCACAATCACACTACCTTTAATACATGATTTCCTCATCACGACATGATAATTAGTGCATCCCAGTATCATCCTCATGTGATGTGGACTCTAAAGGTAGTTCCTATAGGCTTCTACAGTTGGCTCCCACGCCCCATATAGCACTTAGCCCCACATGTCCAGCTGGCTAATTGCTCTAACACCATTATCTTTATCTTACTTTTGCAATACTTATTAGATATTAGTATTCTATCTCCTGGTGCGCTAACATGCATTTCATGCTCTAGTGTATCACATAGCAAATGGTATTAGAGCAGTTTTGCCAGCCAAAAGTATGGAGGTATGTTCTATACCACGTGAAGGCGGTGAGAGCTACCTTTAGAGCCCATAGGAGTCACCTCTAGAGTCCACATCATCTGGCGATACTAAGATGTGCTAATTTTTATGCCGTGATGAGGACATCGCCTATGTAAGGTAGGGTGATTATGAGATGGCCAATTTAGTCCGACATTAGGGGGAAATGTATAAAGTTGTGTGGCTTAAATAGGTAAGCTTAAGACTCAAGTGTAATATCAACTAATTAATTTTCGCAGCGGATTGAGCTAAACAACATGTTACACTTGGTGGATTCCTAGGTTTGCATCGCGCCAACGAGCCTGGGGCCCATAGCGTGATAGGACTTGAGCGGAACGTTGATTTAGGATAGAATATATTTTAATCATCTACAACCCCCGCCCTAAAGTTTTTGAGATCCTGCTTTTAGCTTATAATAAGGATTGAAATACTTTGGGTGATAGTAAGAGATGTACTATTGAACGTAGCTTAAGTCGTCTTGCTTGGGTTAATGTTTATCTTTATTCGGTTTGTTTGGTCGCCAGAGGTATACTATTGAACATAGCTACCTTTGTAATAAATTCATTTTAATTGAATTCTCGGTAACATTTTCCCTTGTCTAATGTTGTGCTTGGAATGAAGGTTGTTTTCCCTTGATTTGAGCCAAAGCTAAAGGGAACAACTTCTATTCAGTGATGGTCATTTAGCCACAATGAACTTTACCCAATTTAGGATGTCTTAGTGAAGTTTGCTACTTGGTGAGGGCCGTCGAGACTATCGCCTTTAGACCAACACCTTTATTTTTGGTTAAGATCTCTCTTTGGGGTCAAATATTTGGTGAGACCTTTAGGACACCCTAAGATTTATTCTATCTTTTGGCCTCTTTGTTGTTTGCGTCGGAAATTGATTTCTTAGTGGAATCCATTATAATCGTTTATCAACTTTTACAGATTCAAAAACGATGAGTCTTTTTATAAGACTTCTTTACATAAAAGAAATAGATCAACAATTCCCTAGAGACACACACAAAGATTGTTTATCGGTCGCTGCTTGTGTGGGGTCTTTGCCTGTGTCAGGGTTTATCCGTAGACTACCGATCAGATCCGGTTGATTTTGCTGTCTCGCAAAGGAAATAATAAATTGTAGTGAATGACTCAGCAAGGTGAGGCAAACACTCTTCTCGAGATCAAATCAAAGTTTAATCTTAAGGGAAGCAGATAACGGGTGCTGAAGAGTTATAAATTTTCCGAACTCCTTCTCTTTATGCTGAAGAACTCATAGATCTCTCTTCTTCCTCTCTGAAATTCGTGCCCCTCTACTGCTCAAAATGACAGGGCTTCGCTGACAGCTCTAAATTCCTGATCCCCCATGTATAAGGGCCCTAAGGCTATATTTATAGGCTTCAAAAGATCTATTTTCAGATAAGAACAGATGATTTGATCTCATCTTTAATTATAATCACCTTACCACATTCAAAGATAGCCTTAAATTAGTTGGAGAGGTTCTGGGATGAAATCTTATCGAAAAACGGGTGAAAACAGCTTTACTAGACGAGAGACACCGCCGTTGTCTCGCCCTTAGGCCGAGACATTAATGGTGTCGGTGTCTCGCCCACTGGGTGAGACACCACTGGTGTCTCTCCCATTTGGGCGAGAAGCCTGTGGCGTATTTCTATTGTTTTGCCTCTAACTCTCCTGTCCGATCTCGGAATGAAATAATCCAAAATGCGTTGAAAAGCTGGAGAAGAGATCTACGACCTTTCATGGGTGAAATACGCATGGAGTGAGTGAGACATGAGTGGTGCTTTATTCTTTATGGGTGAAACATAACTCCCAGTCGAGTCGTTTCTTTGTTATTTTGTCATCCCGTTGACTCGTATGCTTTGCCAACTTGCTTCATGAACTTGTTAGCTTCGCTATGGTATCAAATAATCCTCTTGAGTAGGATAATAATGTTCATTGTATTTTCTCCATCTCGAGCTACGTGCGAAAACCTATAGGCAATTTTTGACGCCTACAGATACCCCCTCCAAAGTGTTTCAGTCTCGTTCTTTTATAGAAGGGCCTGAAATACTTTGGATGTGATAGGCTCAACCTTCAATCTCTTTAGTATTTTGTCAAAGAGATCTGCATAGAACGACCTGTAACTAGCTTCAGTTCTTAATTTTTTCAATTCTTAGTCTATTCAGTATTTTGTCGAATAGCTAAAATTCTTCCGGTGCTACGTTTATCGTCTGACCATTATCGAAGTCTTGAACTAAAACTAGTGTATTTATTTTTGATTGCGGCTCGTATCATTGAATCGATGTTAAATTGATTATCTTTGTTGGTGACGCATATCTGAACTGCGATTGAAGTCTCGAAAGTATCCTTTGACCTGGAATTTATTTGAGCCTTGTTTCGGCAAAAAATATCGATGCGTTGACTAGCGTGGACCTTCATTGCAACGTGTTGGCTAGCATTGACTTTCATCATAATGCGTTGACTAGCATTGACCCATGGCTACACGTTAACTGGCGTTGAGTTTCATCACAACACGTTGACTGGTGTTGACTTATGGCTACGCGTTGATCGACGTTGACTCATGGCTACGCGTTGACCGGCATTGACTCATGGCTACATGTTTATTGGTGTTGACTTTTGTCATAACGCATTGATCGACGTTGACCACAGTTTATACTCATACGTTAACTGGAGTTTCAAGAATCAGTTTAACTTTGTGTACCTATCGGAGGTTCAAGGAGATGCAGTTTATACTCGTATACTCATCGGAGTGTGAATACGGGCTTCAAATACAGCAAAACGAGCAAAAACAGCTGATAACAGGCAAAAATAGCTGACAAAAAATGCCCAGGACCTCCCCTAATGGATGATACATGAGTGGTGTCTCGCCCTAGGTGGAGACACGAGTGGTGTCTTGACCTAGGTGTGAGACACGACTCGTGTCTTGGCCTAGGTGCAAGACACAGTTCGTGTCTGGCATGGAGAGAGAAAGAGAGAGGGGAGAGAGAAAATGTGAAAAAGGAGAGAGAGGGTGGGTAGCCCTAGGGAGAGAGAAAGGGAGAGAGAGAAAGAGAGAGAGGTGAAGGCTTTTGTCCATAGGGTTTTAAGGGGTTTTCCAAGAGTTCAAAACTAAAAATTTTCCCCTCTTCTTCTTCCCAAACTCCTCCAACTTCTTTCTTAACTCAAATTCTTCTATACCCACTCCTTTAAGAACTCTTAAGAGCTTTTCATAAAAGGATTTCAAGCCTTTAAGAACCTCTAAACCCATTTATCTTCATCTCCTCTTGCGCTTGGCCAAAATCATCCCCAAGATCTAAGTTTTTAGTGGGTTCTTGAGTTCAAGATTTGGTCTCTCCTCTTTCTTGGATTCAAGCTTCTTCTTGGGTTCAAGCTTCGGTTAAGCTCCTCCCCACAACCTCTATTTTGTGTGTTTAATTCGATTCAAGAGAGTTATTCAAACTCTTGATCTTGGTTTAGAAGGAAAGATTGAAGCTTTGATATGGGTTTGTACTCAAGGCCGAATTTTGGGCATGAAGTTGATGGGTTATGGCCAAAATTCTTGATTGGGTTTGGTTGTATGTTAGACCCTAGAGGGAGGGGGGGGGGTTGATTAGGGTCTTATGCTAATCTAATCCGATTTTATGCCAATTAAAACTAATTAATAAGTTATCCTAGCAAGTATAAAATACAACAAGATAAATGAGCTAGGATAAGCAATATGAACAAATGAATATATCCTAGCAATGAGATATTACAAATATATGAGCAATGATATATAAACTAACACAAGGTTAAAAATAAACAATCTACAAAAGGGATAGGGCAATATGATGAGTAATACACAAAGGCGATATAAGATATGAATACAAGAATAAGAACATCAATGCAATTACAAACAAAACGATATGACCACGGAGTTCAGTCTAACCACTTGACCTACGTCTCCGTTCCTCACCTCGAGGAGATCTCCACTTCACAACAACCGGGTTTTCTACGCTTACACGAACAACGTTTACACCACACAATACGGTTTTCTAGTTTACCGAAAACTCTACAACTAACACACTCTTGTAATCCCACTCTACACCCTCTCAAGTGTTGAACTAGACGTGTCTCCCTCAAGTGCTCGGATATAATCTCTCCCTAGGTTCATCAACCGACGCCACTCCTCTTGGGACGATCCCCGACTCTCGCCACACACTTCTCTCGGTGTACAAGTGTATTACAAAGTGATCTCACAATAAAGCACAATACAAAGTATTTGTTCTCTATAATAGATGAGAACGAATTATAAGCTCACTCTCTAAGTTATACAAACCCACAACCCAATTATACTATGAATGTAAATATAATAAGCTCAATGGTTGTGTATGTGTAAACAAAGAAAAAATAAAATCAACTAAACTCAATATGAACACTAGCTTATAAAATGACAATCAAACAATATAAAATATAAAGCTAGATTGAGTTTAGAAAACTTCTCAATAGATCAAGAGTGGAAGGAGAAGGGTTGGATGCTCAAACACCAAATAGATGATCTCCTCAAGCTCTTATGAAATTAATTCACAAAACCAAAATACTCAAATGCTTAAAAGCTTATAAATACACTTTAAACAAACTTAAACCCTTAATTAAAACTTTGTTAAAACTCTTGGGTTGATACTGAAAACTGAGGTATAAGGGGATATTTATATGAAACCCCAAAGCCAAGAGAAAGCCAAGAAAAGACCAAAAAATCAGCTCAACAACGGCTCTGGAAACTAGCCGTTGGAGTAGATTTGACAGTGCGGCGGTCGACCGCGATGGTCAACCGCGAAGGTCATCAAAGCAGAGAAAACTTCCAGAGAGTTCGACGGTCGACCGTGGCGGTCGACCGTGGGAATTTTTAGCTTGACGGTTGACCGCCACGGTCGACCACGAAAGTTTCTACTGCCCACTCAGAGTAAAACATAGGCGCGGTCGACCGCAAACTGATACAAAATATTTTAGGTTTGAAAGTGAAATGCTGATTTTAAAACCCTGTTTAAAAATACCAAATAAATTCTAAAAATTATGAAACTTCGAAAAATGATTATAGGCATGATAATAAACATGCTACAAAAACTGGTTTTCAAAAAGAACTTCCCAAATGAAAAATATCATTATTTTGCAAAATAGTCCAAAACATAAAAATGTGAACACATGAGTTTTGACATTTTAGCTTAACCATGTTTTGAAACATTACAAAATGATTTTTTTAGACTTAATAAAAAATGTATATGATTATTGTTAAGTCTATAAACCAAGAAAATAATATTTTCACAAATACAATAGAAAATGAAACATATGAGTATGTATATGAAAATATATTTGTTTCATATCTAAGTAGTTAAACTAAATCACAAAAATAAATATGAAATATGTAATTTCATATTTATAAACATAAAAGCCAAAACTTGTGTTGTATATATATATGACTACATATATATACAAAGAAACCAATAAAATATGTGTGTATATGGTATTGAGTTTAACGTACTTAACACACATAATATAACACCTAAACTAAATTACCCAAGCTTGATCTTGATCTTTATTGTAGTTTAACTTGGTAAACTTGCGGATGAAGCTTGAACTTGGATCTTCAACTTAAATTGCATAGCTTCACTCCACAATTCCGTCAACCTCCATTTGATATGATCGTGAATGCTCGATTCCATCCATCCTCCAACTCGTTGTTTGCCTAGAATAAATACGAAAACACAAACACTAGACAAATAACATTAGAAGTAAATTGTTTGTTAAACATCATCAAAACAAGAAGGCTAACATTGTATTCATGGCCAAAATTTTCTTGATGTTGAGAGTGAAGCGGGATGGTCGAAATTTTAGGGGCTTGGTTGTAAATATGGCCAAAATTTTGAAAGCTTTATTGTAAATTGTAGGCGTATAAAACTGCTTATAGGTCCTTTAACATAGCTCGACACGGTGATTCGACAAACCAACGAACCATCGGGCGATGAATCCAAGAATGATCGTTAAACCACAATATCGAAGCCAAGTGAGATGCGACGAAGCGGATTAACGAGGCAACGAGGTTAACGAATCGCACGCAAACAACGGAATACTTCCAATCGCGTGCCCAATCAAGCTAACGGGTCGATGAATCAACAAATCATCCAACCGTAGAGTCCACCACATCAATCAAGATCAGGAGCGGACTCGAACAAATCAAGATCGGATCCGGACTCAAACTTGAACACCAAAGCGGATTTACTGCCAAATCAGGATTCAGATCAACAAATCAGAGTCCAAATCAACAGCGAAATCGGAAAACGGTAAAACGGCAAACACCTGGAGGGCTCGGTCAAAACCGAGCCACTCCTGGGTGGCTCGGTGGCCGAGCCACCTAGGGGTGGCTAGGCCATGGCCGAGCCACCTCCTAGGTGGCTCGGTGGCCGAGCCACCACCTGGTGGCTCGGCCAAAACCGAGCCACCTCCTGGTGGCTCGGTGGCCGAGCCACCTGTGCCAAGGCACAGTCTTGAGTGCCTATAAATAGGCTAGAGGGCTCATTATTTGGAGGTTGGAATTTTTAGAGGCGAAGCTCTGCTGGATTCAGATTTGAACCTCGGAGTTTTTAAAGCTTGAAGACTTGCAAATTTTCAGATCCGGTGCTCGGCGATCATCCACGTCAAATAAGACAGGAGTTCAAGAGGGATCGGATCTGAGATCTACACGGCTATCCACCGGATCAAAACTTGGTTTTTGATCCCGAGAAGAGTATCGATTTCGCTTGGTCGATTTCGATTACTTCGGGCGATTATTTCCTTGGTGAACTAATCCCTCCCGGCTATTATTTCCTTCACGAAATAATACCCGTCATACCGTGTAGATCTGACCGGATCTAGATCACGCGGTGGTCCACGGATTAACCCCGGCGCAGGCGAAGAACCCACAAAAGCAAGAGACCGCAAAACAGGATCTTGCGATTTGTTCAGGAAAGTTGTAATCTTTTTATTTTTTTTCTTTGATTTCTTTGTAACCGGATCTTATAAAAATACTGGATCTTTTGTAATCGAAAAACAGTTACTCGAGAGAACAATGAATTCAATGAAGAAAGCAATTTTTCCCGCAAACATAAATGTGGCCAAAATTTTGAATGAGGATGAGGGGTATTTTGGGTATTTTTGGCCAAAAATTAATTGTGAGGAGTTTTAGATGTAAATTGAACCCGTCGTTTATATGTATGGATCACATAGGTTTAACTAGACTCTAACTGTAAAATCCCATTTTGTTAGTAGGATTTTGGCTAAAGTTCATAATTTTCCTTTTATTTCCGAGTTCCTAAAATTATGATTGTACCTGACTCATTGATTTTTATTACAGATTAGCAATGTCTCCGAGACAACCGTGCTTTCACAGGAGTCGCTCGACCTCTCAGCGTATTAAGAGGGAGGCTCCCGTAGTTTCTTCATACGGGAGTGAGCTTTCACAGCTTTTATAAATTCGATATTTTGTATATTGCACCCTCATTTGTCTCCTTTGTGAGTTATTCAGGAAGAGCTGATATCCTCCTTTGCGGGGAATAATACTTTAAAATATGTGTTTTGCTTGGCCAACAAACATCTTAAGGCAAATGAGGCGATTTCATGCTGTATTGCACTCTGTAGGGTAGAGTATATTGTCACGTTCTTTGCGTGACAATGTACATTATCCCTCACATGTAAAATAGTTAAAATCGTCTTGCCAATTTATAAGGCAGTGACTCTATCTCGCAGATTCATTAGATGAGTTCCACTCCTTGAAATTTTTTCTAACTGTGTGCTATTCGTTTCAGTTGACTTTGCCCCGGGTGTATTCTCGTCTTATGTATCGAGTGGTGGCAGCTGAGAGACCTTCACTACTACTATCGACACACTGCTCGTTGCTGCTACTCCTCAGTTTAATCCAGATAGGCCCAAAGAGATTCATTAGCTAATATAAGATGGGGATCGTCGTACACTATGACGGTTGATTACCGACGCCCCACTTACTAAAGATCCCAGTTCTACTTAGGTTTTGAAGAAGCTGGATTATTTATTCGGTGATCATGTGGAAGATTCAGATATGCTGACCCTTGAAGATGAGCATAGGCTGAACGACGACGATAGAAGTTTACTATATATTCCTTCTATTCCTCGCCAGTACTCATTTGTACGCTTAGAGATGCAAGCCATGAAGCGGGAGATGTCTTGGCATCTCACAGATGATCATGAACGAGTCCATTATGGATTCATTACCTAGCAGAAGACCTCAGATTCTGATGGATATAATCATATTTGTGACCTTTGACCAGGAATCTTAGGACTTGATACAACACCACCGGACGAACTGTCGGTAGCTGCCAATACAGTGAGGAATCAGCTTGCTAGACTTGGGAGGAAACTCCCTATGAATGAATATAGGTGCTATGGTTGGGTTCACTCTCTAGAAAGAAATGGTGGACTCATATGACGAGCCATATTCTTGGGCGTTCGGGTAATGAGCTGAAGCGCAGCAGATTGTACGCATCGATACGGGCCACTATGTATGGGTTGCCGATCAGAAAATACCACTTCTTAGTGGTGTTGGAGATTTTTAATCCGGATATCAACACTTTCTTGACCCGTAATGGAGAGTTAGGGTTAGGTCTTCATGAGATGCAGAAAGTTTTTGGACTTCCGATAGATGGTTATCCATATCAGGAGTATTTTCTTTCCAACTGGCAGTTAAGGCAGTTGAAGAAAGCTTCCTCTGATATGTATGACACATTTTGGGATATTACATGTCACTATCATACGACTCTAGTCAGCATAAGCCCCATGACAAAGAAGAAAACACAAATAAGCCTAAAACAGTTCGCTGATTATTTGTTTCAGCATCTGGAGAGTAATTCCCATGAGGTGGTTTTTGAGTTAGCCCAGCTGACTCCCTCAGAGATCAACAACCTGATTGAGAAGACATGTGCTCAATCATTCACTACTTCTGCTATTGAGGGTCAGTTTCCAGCAGGGACCAAGTTTCGTACATTCTTGTGGCATGCGTAAAAGTGAACTCGGTCATGACTCTTCTGGTAGGATATCTAGCCATTTGGTTGAAGAAGTGCATCATCCCTTATCAGTTTTTCGAGGCGTTGTTAGTAGAAGTTCTCTTCCCGGTCGTCTAGCTATCTTACGAGAAGGATCTCTCCTTACTTCCGGCAATGGTCGTCGATATTCACTATGTGCTTAGATACCTGGTTCATGGCTTTACACAAATTGGTCCCAAGCCATCGATTGACATCCCTTCCGTCAAGGTCGAGCTCCCATATGCATATTTGTTGACATGGCTCATCCTTCATCGGCCCGATTTAATGTCAGCACCGAGCACTATCGATTCCTCTGTTCCTCTCTTGTAGTCATTAGAAGAGAGCAGGTTGGTAGCGAGAAGTTTCCTTGCGGCAAGGCAAAAGCTTCACATCCACAAATGCTTGAAATTATTCAAATGCTTCCCTCATTACTCTAGCCATTATAATGATTTGCTGATTGATGAAGAGAGGCCAGGGATGAGGCATACTATCCTTGATGTGGGTTGCTTCTGATGGTTGATGAACATACAGCCCGGATATCTCATCCTTCGTATGAAGGAGCGCTGTCACATAGAGCCTTACTTGCCGTGTCTATTCGCTCGTCAGTTTGGTTATGACCAACTGTACGTTGGGAATCCGAGTCAAGAGCTGAAGACTGAGGGTGGTCTTATAGATGGTATCCGAACGTGGCTTTGGAGCATGACTGGTTGCACGGGTGCTACTTTCGCCCTCCCTGCGACAGGGCGTAAGACACAACTTACTTTTATCTGCTACAAGTGGCTCATTGTTGCGAATGAGCATGTGAGGTTGAATCACATTACAGAGTTGGAGGCCGAAGAAGAGGTTATGGACGACACTAAGACTGTTCGTGACACTGACCTTCCGGGGAAGCGGGAGAAGAAGTTTGTCAGACCCTCTAGCAAAGGCAAATAGATGGTAGAGGATGAGGAGGAGCTCCTTCCTACTGATGATGAAGAGGAGACCTCAGAAGAAGACATCAGCGATGGTGGGGATATTGAAGGTGATGAGGAGGCTATCGAGCCAGGTCCGTCCGACTCCTTCTTTTCCTCGAGATCACTTACGAACCTAGTGCCCATTTACCGAGTTCGTCCATTTGCTTTGTTTAAGCCTCCGACGACTTCAAAGAAGTCAAGGCAGAAGGTTTTATTCACTGTCCCGACAAAATGACAAATGTCCTTCCAGGTGAAGCGGTTGAAGAAGAAGAGCCTCGTCCCTTTCTTCGCATGAGATCTCGATTTGGTGCTGAGGCTTCTTCACGGGTCGAGTCACATGCCAAGTTTGTGTAGGAGAGACTTGCTATTCACAAGGAGGTTCGATCCCCGAAGCGAAAGAAGACAGTGCACAAGTCATATATCAATCCGCGCGCTTTTGAGGCGGAGTCATTCGGCAACACACCTACCGGCAGGGAAGGTAACATCTCACCTTTGTGTATCCTTTGATCATTCTGTGTTGTCAGAGGGTCGTGGAGGTGTATTCCCGTACGACCCTATCTTTCTTGACTTTGCTCACTTCAAAGGCCCGAGCTTTGTGCAACAGAAGTGTGAGGCTATTGGTGAGGAGCTCATGCGTGCTAGGGATGGCGAGGGTGCTGATGTTAGCAAGCTTGGTCCAGCCATGAGGATCTCCAGTCTAGGTATATCTAATACCGGTAATACACCATTCAACTTTTAGAGAGTATGAAGGGAACGGGCCCGAGTGCCAAGACTGGGGAAGTTGCTCCAACTGCAGAGGGTGAGTCCGATCTCTAGTCATTCTGAATTTTAGCTTTTCTTCCTTTTGCCTAACCTCTATTTTTCATAGATATGATTATGGAGGGTTTAGCTGAGGATGAAACCTTTCATGATGCTGACATCGAGGAGTTAGGTGAGGCACACATTCAATCCAACTCCGAGCTCCTCCAAAGCTGACGATATGTTGCTTGATGATATGTTATCAGAGCAAGCCCATCACGAAACTATAGGTCCATGCATGGAGTCTAGTTCATCTGCTAGTAGTGATTTTTTATTACAACTTTGCCATAATTCGTTTGATAGTACTTACTTAACCACAAGGGAGTTTTGATTGTAGGACCAGCCAGCAGAGCTGATGCAGCTACAATCATCGGTGCTTCTGATAAGCCTGAGGATCTTAGCCTCCCACCATTGGAGGTGGCTATGGCCTTAGCCCAGTCGCCTACCTCTTAGCTTGAGGCCACTGTTCCCTTAGATCCAATAGTTATAGAAGCTGTCATTATAGGGATAGTCCTGCAATCCCAGTTGCGAGACCAGCTAAAGAAGCCAGTACTTCAACGACTGTCATACCTACCACCATTCTAGCGATTCCCGATGTTAGGTTGGTAGGGTCAAGCATGGGACACCAAGCTGAAGGGTCCTCTGCTGGCATTAGTAAGTTCTGCTTTGTAACTTGCTTTGACTTTCCAAAAAATATTTCAGAATGTAATATTTCTCCTTTCTTTTTGCAGAGCTTCCCACATCTCCATATGAGCTTGACATGGCTTTGCTAAGAGATACTGATCCAAACAAGGAGATTTTTTGTGTGGATCTTGGTCATTTCATTTCTTTTGTGAGCGGAATAATTGAGAAGATCCTTGATCGAGGGTATTCTTTCGATATGTTCAGGAGGTCTCTTGATCATCATATGTCGATGCTCAGGGAGAAAGGACATCCAGATTTGGCTGATCTTCTTACTGCAGACTTAGCCACTCTAGAGCGCGAGTTCCAAGAGCTGGGGGGCTACAGGCTATAGGTGCTTCTTCATATGTTTCTACTCAACTGGAGTCTCAGCTGAAGCAGTGGCGTAACACCCAGATGTCCCTTGGGGACGAGCTTCAGACGTAGGAGAGTTATATCATGCAGATGACAGCGGTTCTCTTGAGGAAAGACAAGAGCATGGCTGAATTTCTTTGCTCTTTGGCTTCAGTTGATGAGAAAATCGCTGATCTTGAGAAGGCTCTAAAGCATGCTAAAGATTCTCGCGTCGTTCTTGCAGGTAAATTAACTGATGCAGAAGACTCTCGAAGACAGGCACTAGAGAAGTTGGAGCTTACGAAGGAAAAGCTAGCCAAGCTGAAAGCGAAGCTTCGAGTGTATTGGATGCTAGTGAAGATTCTGTCCGGGCTGAGTTATAGACTAAGCTCAAGGACTCTTATGAGAAGGAGATCTCTATATTGAAAATTCAAATTTGTGGTCGTAAGATGGATTTGGATTGGTAGCACCACTTTTGTATCTCCTTTTGATTTGGCTTCATTATGAAAACAAAGTCTTTTGTTTAGCATATTTTTTATTATGATTTTTATTCCCTCTAGAACAAACAATCACAATACTTAGAGGATTTTTTGCATGTGAATTGTGTGAGTCCGTTTCACATGTAACGTTGTGCTAAGAGAATTAACTCTCTTAGTGCTATGATATTAAATACGTAGACTTCATCATTGTTACAGGAATAGGCTACCTAGCAACGCGTGTTAGGCGTAGACTTAGGGTTTTTGGCTAACCCTCAGCAGTCAACGGATTTGATGTGCCTTTACCGATTACTATTTGAATCGGGCTAGCATGTGAGCTTTTTGAGTCTGTTTCACATGTAATATTGTGTTAAGAGAGTCAACTCTCTTAGTGCTACGATATTGAATACATAGACTTTTCTATTGTTATGAGAATAGGCTACCCGACAGCATGTGTCAGATGCAGGCTTATCTCTATTTAGGGATCGAGATAAAGTCCTCCAAAATGAATTCTGGTATCTTTTTCGTGATGAAAGACTAATCGACAACGCGTGTTAGGCATAGACTTATCTCTGTTTAGGAGTTGAGATAAAGTTCCCCATGTATGTGAGGGATATATTTATAATGTTAGAGATTGTGTCTTCTCTTGGGGCAAAAATAAACCCGATGCTGGAGAGGAAGAATTTTATATTCTATCCCTAGGTCTTCTTTTGGGGCAAAGACGAACCCGGTGCTGGAGAGGAAGAATTTTATACTCTATCCCCATGTGTAAAAAAAAACTCAAAGTGGGATCTCTACTTTAAAAATCTAAAAGGTAAAACTAAGAGTGGGATCTCCACTCCAAGAATCAAAAAGATCCAAATAATCCTAACTTTTATAGGATTGGTTATCTGATTTAAAAATGAAATTTCTCATTTATCGAGATGGAATTCCGACTTTGGCCCTAACTTTTATAGGTTTGACCGAAGAGGAAAGAGTGAAAGCCTTTTGTTTATTGAAAAGGAGTTTTGATTGTGGTCCTAACAGTTTAATGGTTTGACTAGGTGGGGCTTATTGAGACGACCCTAACTTTTATAGGTTTGATCGTTCAACTTGGGTGGAGGCCTTTCGTTTATTGAAAGGAAGTTAGTTTTTTGAAAGTGGACCTCTCATTCATGGAAGGAATCGAGAGGAGATTTTGGCTTTGGTCCTAACTATAGGAAGGTTTGACCAAACGAGTAGTGGGAGTGGGGTATAAATAACAGTGAGAATGTTAACTTGTACAAATCTCTCGGTGGGCATTTTTAGTGTCGAACGATAAGGGCTTAACATGAAAAAGGTTGCTAATTGCTATGAATCAGGAGTGTTAAGTGCACAAACACAGTAAGAGCTTGGATGGACTCAATCGAAAGAACTTTGGTAGACCCACTGTCAGTTAATTTGATCAGTGAGGGACTTTACGGTGGAGGGCCATGAATCAAGCACTCCATAGGTGCATCATGGGAGTTTTGTGAGGCAAGATTGACCAAATGAGGTCATTGAATCCCATCTCAACGAAAGAGTGCTCAGAAAGTCACAGTGGGAGGGTTTTAATCATCTTAAAAATAATTAGATAGCCACAGTGGGAGGTTCTTAATCATTTTTATTATGATTAAGAATGAATTATTCAAATGACTGGTCTTCATCTTGAATAATTAGCTGATCTCGGGTTATCCTTAAGAATACCATGCATAGTATTCTCCAGGAACTTCCTGTTAAATAGGTTATCCCACACATACTAAGGATAGTATTTTTTAAGAACTTTCTATTTATTGGTATCATAAGCTTGTCACCATCTTGGGTGATTAAGCGATATGCGCCGTTTGAGTAGACTGTATCTATTACAAATGGTCCTTCCCATTTAGGTTGGAATTTACCTTTCTTCTTGGAGTTAAGTATCATTGGTCGCCAGACGGCAAGAACCAAGTCTCATTCCTTGAAGCTTCGTTTTCAGACTCTTTTATCAAAAGCCTGGGAGATTCTAGCCTAGTAAAACTTAATTTGTTGTTGAGCCTCTAGACGCTTTTTGTCTAACATCTCAAGTTCTTCGAGATGTTTCTGATGTTGTTCCTCCATCATCATCCTTGTTGGGAGAGCAATGCGAAGGGATGGAATTTGTATTTTCCAAGGGAAGAATAGCCTCGCATCCATACACTTGAGAGTACGGAGTCGCTCTGGTAGGCGTGCGGACTGTAGTGCGATATGCCCGGAGAGCTTCATCAAGCTTGTTGTCCCAGTCTCGTTTATTGGTCCTGACGATTTTTGGCAAAATCTTAAGAATGGTTTTGTTGAAAGCTTCTGCTAATTCATTCGCCGTGGGATTGTATGTCGTCGATGAGACATCTTGAATCCTGAATTTTTCATAAAATTTGATGAATGCATTGCTGACAAACTAAGGACTGTTGTCATACATGATTCATCTTGGAACACCGTATCGGTAGATGATGTGGTGTTTGATGAACTTAACGACGTCTCTTGTCTTTACTTCTTTGAGTGGAATCGCTTCAGCCTACTTTGGGAAGTAGTCAGTGATTGCTAAAATAAAACAATTACCTTTGGCTGATAGTAAAAAATAGGACCAACAATGTATACTCCCCATGTCTCAAATGGTCATGAAGTGGCCAAAGGGTGCAAGTGCTCTGGGGGTTGGTGCATATAATTCACATGTATTTGACACACATGGCACCATCGGGCGTAATCAACTGCGTCTTTGACCATGGTTGGCCAATAATATCTCATTCTTCTGAGTCGATCACAGAGTTTAGGATTGGGTTGGTGTGCACCACAGGTCTTGTTATGCGCTTCCCTAAGAGCCTCCTCCACCGCTTTAGTTGAAAGGCCTCAAAATAGTAGACAGTTGTATGCGCGACGATACATCGTCTGGGTCGCCATGTTATAATAGAATCTCGGTGCTCTTTGTTGGACCGAGTCTCCTTCTTTTATGTCTTCTAGTAAAATATCGTGCAAGACATAATCAATAATGGGGAAACACTAATCTTGAGGCTCGAGTTCAATTCTAGCCGAGTGCGCCTCTTTGATGTTTAAGGCGTAATCTTATATGAAGAATTGGTGAGTTCTCATGGTGACCCATTATTCTGTGTCGGGACGCTACGTAAGAGATACTGCTAGTGCCGTCAGTGTATCTGCATATGCGTTCTGAAAATGTGGAATGTACTCGATGAAGAATTCTTCAAATGAGTCTGCCATCTCGATGGCCATCTTATGGTATGGTATCAGGTCTTGATTCCTGACTTCATACTCTCCTCAAATTTAGTTGACTAGTTGAGAATCGCCAAAAGCTTATAGATATTTTGTTGGAAATTCGTGCTAAATACATACAAAATACGCAACGGAAGACTGTATGTATAATAATACTAAGCATGTAGAGAGCATGAAAAAACAAACTAGGACCATCCTAATTAAATCTAACATGATCCCTAGGTTAAAGAGAGCATACAAGAGTTAGAAAGTCATACTTTCGAAGCGTGATTCGATTGAAGATCGAACAATCCCTAGCTCTTGCTCTTCGTAGTAGTAAATCTCTTCGTAGTGGATCTCCAAGTCTTCAAGTGGGCTTGATAAAATCAGAGTCTTTTTGAGACACAAGGCAAGATATCCACCCCGGGGTACTTTAAAATCCTACTATTTCCTCTTACTCAAAGATTGCTAGAGTTTAGTAAGAGGTAGATCTCTCTTCTTTTCTTTTATGGTAAGAAACTATGAATAAACCATTTATTTCATTTTTCCGTTAACCATGAAAGAAGAAAGAGAGCTCATATTTATAGAGGAAGAATATGTCATGACATGAATGAGTCACACCATGAGTCACACCATGAGTCACCATAACAATGATTCTCTTATGAGTCATGCAATGATTCATCTCATGAGTCATGCAATGAATCATGAAGAATCAAAACTATGTGCTAAAACCATGTTTCCAAACCATACCACCTTAATGACTCATCTTATGACTCATTAATCAAGGTATAATGAAGTGCGTATTTCATTAATGAAAATACCACATCAATACGGTATTTCATAATTTTCTAATCATTAATTAATAAGTCATCATATGACCAAAAAGTTAATGAGTTGACCAAAAGTCAACTGTTGACCAAAAAGTCAACCAGCTGACTAAAATTTAACTTTATGGGAAAAATACTGGAATTCATTTCTTAAGCACATAGCATTCTGATTTTACCGATACATATAACCGTTTATGTGTATTCGGTGAAAATCATATATGTGTATCAATCATACACATTACTCTATAAATTTATATTTTATAGGATTCAAGTACGCGCTTGGTGTGACTCTAGGGCCTAATTTTAAAACTCGGTAGTGGATCATATCCACAAGTGCAACAGAGGTGCTAGCTACACATGAAGACTACCCGGGTATAAGTTGTGATAAATATCTGCAAGATGCTTACACAATTTTATCAGGACCACTCAGTGATAATGCCGTACAGTCCGGTCTTTTCACCAAACCATGTCAAACTATTAAGCCTAGGGTATGAAAAACTGTCAAACCCTAATTGCTCAATTAGTGTTTGTTGATATTAAACTCATAACCTATAAGATCAAACTGACAATCAGTTTATTTTATTTACCTCGGCCAAGGATTTTTAGGTTATAGTTATATCAAACAATCTTATGAACCCCCTATACTGGGAGAGACGAATCCCATCTTGGCATCTCAATATCTACTTATGACTCGGGATGTACCCAGCAAGAACCGTTATGCACAACTCGATGAGAACCGTGGTTATTTAAAAGTCTAAGTACACCTATGCTAACATGTAAGATATTACGCTCATGCCTCAGGTCATGAGACTACTATGTACTATATCACTTGAGAACTTCTATTTGATAGTTCAGTATAATTACCAACTAGATGTTCTTGATGAGTCGTTCAGTATAATTACCAACTAGATGTTCTTGATGAGTCGTTCAGTCAACTCATTCAGTAATGAGTTACCTGTATACTGTATCTTGATGTCTTACATCAATGATCTAAGAGATGGATCATCGTCCTTCCAAAGGAGAAATAGAGTATACACTAGTCTTACCAAAGTGATGATGTCCTATTTCAACACTTCATCGACTAGGAACATTTTAGAATATACGTTAGCGACAAATCAGATCTCTTCATTACGATCATATCCGAAATATCTGATAGTCTAGTATACTTTATCTGTATTAAAATACTAGATAAATCTGACCAAAATAGCATACTATTATTTTAAACAAGAATGTTATATTCATATAGGTCCTGTTACAATATACAATTATTGCCTGCAGGGCACCTATATCCAACAAACTCCCACTTGCACTAAGGCCAATCATTGTAGTATCTAATACCCAATAGCTCAACAAGTTTTTCAAATTGTGTACGAGCAATTGTCTTTGTGAATAGATCTGCTATATTATCTTTTGTGTCAACTCTTTCAATCTTGATCTCTTAGCAATCAACTATCTCCCTGATCAAGTGATACTTCCTCAGAATGTGTCTGGACTTATGTTGAGATCGGGGTTCCTTTGTCAGAGCTATTGTAGCATTACTATCACAGTTTAAAGGTACTGGATCTTTAATGGTGGGAACAACTTCCAGCTCTGAAAGGAACTTTCTCATCCAGACGGCTTCTTTGGCTGCATCATTTGCCGCACTGTATTCAGCTTCCATAGTAGAGTCTGCTACTGTGTCCTGTTTGGAACTTTTCTAACTGATAGCCCCTCTATTGAGGGTAAAAACATATCCTGAAATAGATTTACTATCATCGATATCGCTCTGAAAGCTAGAGTCGGAAAAAGCCTCCATTTGGAGGTCACTTTTACCATATATCAAAAATAACTCTTTAGTCCTTTTCAAGTACTTAAGTATATTTTTGACTGCTTTCCAGTGCTCTTCTCCATGATTAGATTGGTATCTACTTACCAAACTGAGTGAATAAGCGATATCCGGTCTAGTACATAACATGGCATACATGACTGATCCTACTGCTGAGGCATAAGGAATTAGACTCATACGTTTCCTCTCTTCATCAGTCTGGGGAGACATCTTTTTAGAGAACGAGATTCCAGGAGATGCAGGTAGAAAACCTTTCTTGGAATTTTCCATGCTAAACCGCTTTAGCACTTTACCAATGTATCTAGATTGGGATAATCCTAATATCCTTTTAGATCTATCACTATAGATCTGAATACCCAGTATACAGGATGCTTCACCTAAATATTTTATGGAAAATCTTTTTGATAGCCAAATTTTAACCGCTTGTAATGACGGTATGTCATTACAGATTAAGAGTATATTGTCTACATACAAAATAAGAAACGATACTCTACTCCCATTTATCCTTTTATACACACATGGTTCATCTAGATTTTTGATAAAACCAAACTCTTTGATAGCATAATCAAAACAGATGTTCCATCTCCGTGATGCTTGTTTCAGTCCATAAATGGCTTTAAGCAACTTACATGCTTTTCCACTACTCCCACTGACTACAAATCCCTCTGGTTGAGACATATATATGCACTCTTCTAAATCACCATTTAGAAATATAGTTTTGACGTCCATTTGCCAGATCTCGTAGTCATAGTGAGCAGCTATAACTAGTAAGATCCGAATAGACTTTAGCATAGCCACTGGAGAAAATGTTTCATCGTAGTCCAAACCAGGTCTTTGACAAAAACCTTTAGCTACTAGTCTAGCTTTAAAAGTCTCTACTTTCCCATCTACACCCAACTTTTTCTTAAACAACCATTTGCAACCTATGGGTATCACCCTTTTGGGAGCATTGTCTAAGATCCATATTTTGTTGGTGTACATAGAGTCTATTTCGGATTTTATTGCATCATGCTAAGCAATAGAGTCCCTACTCTGAGATGCTTGCTGATAACTCAAAGGTTCATCATTATCTATGACGTGATCTAACATGCTACCTTCAACGAGAAAATCAAATTGTCTTTTAGGTGCATGAGATCGCCTTGGATATCTGCGGAGTGGTTGAGGTTCTTCTGGTACAACTAAATTTTTTTGTTCTAATAAATTATCAATATTGATTTGTATCTCTAAAATTTCTTCCAGTTCTACCATACTCCCACTAATTTCTTTTTCAAGAAATTCCTTCTCAAAGAATGTAGCATACTAAGAAACAATTATCTTTTGTTCATCGATGTGGTAGAATTGATATCCCTGGGAATTCCTTGAATATCCTACAAATTTACACAATACTGACCGTGCCTCTAACTTTTTGGGATCTTGCTTTTTTACATAAGCATGACATCTCCAAATCTTAATATAATTAAGATGTGGTTTTATCCCATACCATATCTCATATGGAGGTTTAGGCACTGCTTTAGTTGGAACCTTATTCAGTAAGTGTGCTGCTGTTTCCAGTGCATACCCCCAGAATAAAAAAGGTAACTCAGCGTTACTCATCATGGAACGTACCATATTTAATAGGGTACTATTCTTCCTTTCTGACACACTGTTAAGCTGTGGTGTAAAGGGTGGATTAACCTGAGAGAGAATCCCATTCTCTTTTAAAAACCCTAAGAATTCTGAGCTCAAGTATTCGCCTCCTCGATCCGATCGAAGAATTTTAACTTTCTTGCTCGTTTGGTTCTCTACTTCATTTTTATACTCGATAAAATTTTCAAATGCTTTAGACTTGTGTTTCATCAAAAACACATGTCCAAATCTTAAAAAATAATTAGTAAAAGTAATAAAGTAGGAGTAGCCACCTCTGGCCATTATAGACATAGGACCACATACATCACTATGTATTAGTCCTAAGAGTTTTGTAACTCTTGCTCTAGTTCCCGTAAATGGAGTCTTGGTCATTTTACCTTGAAGATAGGATTTGCAAGTATCATAAGACTCAAAGTCAAATGGATCTAAATATCTATGCTTATGTAGCTTGCCAAGTCTTTCTTTATTAATATGACCAAGTCTACAATGCCATAAGAAAGCATCGTTCATAACTGAGTGCTTTCTTTTATTAGCGTGATGAGTATTCAGAATTGTGTTTTGATTAAGAATATAAATGCCCTTACACAATGTTCCATAAGCAATCAACTTTTGATTAAATATGATATTCATAACATTGTTCTCCAACTTGAATATATATCCATCTTTATCTAATAAAGATATGGATATTATATTGCACATCATAGTTGGTACGAAATAGCAGCTTTTCAAAATCAAAACGTTCTTATTTGGTAAAGCTAGATGAAAATCCCCTATTGCAAGTGCTGCAATTATTGTACCATTACCAACTTGTAAGGTCATCTCTCCAGCTCCAAGTTTCCTATAACTTCTCAACCCCTGTAACAAATTACAGATGTGAGATCCTGATCCGGTATCTAATACCCAAGATGTAGGATTTATAGAAAAACAATTCTGAGTAACAAACACATCTGAAGATGAAGCAACATCTTGCTTCTTCTTGATGAGTGAGGCTAAGAATTCTGGATATATACTCTTAACATTTCTCAACCAGTCTATGTAATTAGGATCGGTTAACTTGTTCTGTTCTGATATGATTTTTAAGCCAGACATAATGGCCTGAAAGAGAGAGAAAAATTATTTTAGCAGATGTCCAATACATAAAATAGATTTAGTTCATTTTTATCTAAGTTATGCCTCCCACTATTTATCGAGTCCCTCAAAACCTTATAAGAGGTTGTCGAAAAATAACCCCTTGTTTTCAAGTGGGATCAAATCCAATTATCATTGAATGTATCAACCTTAACGAAAGCCAACAAATTAATACACTCAATAATTAGTAGACAATTATTGTCTTTTATACTCTTGCAATTCTTGATATGATTTTACCCCTAGTCTTTTATGATGTTGACGATAGCCAACAAATCATAAAAACTAGTCAAGTTTGGACCCATCATTTCTTGACTGGCTTAAATTTAACTTATGCAAACTTTTGACGAAAGCCAACAAAGTTGCATAACCTATTTAATCTATCCTTATATCTTATATACAGATGAATACTACTTAGCCATAAAATAGTATTGCCTTGACGATAGCCAACAAACAAAGTATTTATAAGCTTAGTAGTATTCAACTGAAATGATGGAGGGCTACGGACGATTTTATAAATCTTTTACCGTAATCAAAGTTGGTATAGTTAAAAGATGCTCTATATTTATACTTGCAATAATTAAACTAGCCAGGAAAGTACAAGATTAGTGGGAGGGTTTCGAGCTATTCACCGGGAATATTCATCGAACCTTAATTAAGTAACCACCGCTCTTTAAGACTATAACATGAAAGATTGGGCATCACCCCTTATCTTAAGTTGGGCATCACCCCATGAGTTATATCTCATAATCACTTTCCTAGACACTAGTTAAAAGTTCGTTTTAAATATATCTCTTTTAACTGCTTTAGGTTTATTTATCTTTCATAGTAACACTATGTTAATGTCGGTCTCACCACTCTATGGTCAATAAACTCTTATTGCCATGTCTCACAAAGTTTAAAAATGAGTTTTTATAATAAAAACTATTCTCTAATGAGATAGAGATATAAACTTTGTAGAATAAAGCACCCAATTGTATTGACATCTACAATTAGGGCACAACTAACATATCAACATATGTAAAAGCAATATGGAATGGTAGTGGACAACTAAGGGAATAAAATACAACTACACTGATTACATTTTGGCAAGCAATATGCAACTCCTTGCAGTGCTAGCTCCCTTGTAAACCTTGTATTATTACAATCACATATACATAGGAAGTGCAAGCCCCATTTATAATAGAAAAACCATCTCGTAGGATGGGTAATAATATTGTATTGAATGTAAAATAAAAGCCATAAATGAATTAACTAAACTAAACAACCATACCCACCCACACCCGAATAAGGGCCTATACACATAGGCGAAGCCCATGATCGGTGAGCAAGTGCCTAAACCCGTAGGCGTAACCCATGCTCGGGGAGGGAAGAGGTCAACAAATAATATTACATTTCTAGCTATATTACATCAATACAATAAATGCAAGAGAATCGTTGTCCACTACCATCCATAAACATAACATCCACGCAAGATGATATAAAACATATAACTTAATCAACATTAAGAAATTTGCATCTATCTAGTTATGCAACAAATTGGAAAACTAGATAACGTAGGGATTATTCTAACTCAAATAGGACTATCATGCTTCTAACAGACAACTACACTAGTTGTAAATAAGTGTTTTACAAGTTATACAATTGTTTTTACTCTTAAAAACTTATGAACTAAAAATCACATTTTTGAATCAACAACAAGTATAACTAATGATAAAACAACTTGTATTAATTGACTAGTTTTATTAAAACATCTTTTAATTAAACTAGTAACTAGAAGCAAGTACAAAGTCCTCTATGACTTAGATATGCATGTAAAGATTCAATTAGATGGAACCATGGCTCTGATACCATGAAGGAAGTTCGTGCTAAATACATGCAAAATACGCAACGGAAGACTGTATGTATAATAATACTAAGTATGTAGAGAGCATGAAAAAATAAACTAGGACCATCCTAATTAAATCTAACATGATCCCAATATTAAAGAGAGCATACAAGAGTTAGAAAGTCATACTTTCGAAGCGTGATTCGATTGAAGATCGAACAATTCCTAGCTCTTGCTCCTCGTAGTAGTAAATCTCTTCGTAGTGGATCTCCAAGTCTTCAAGTGGGCTTGATAAAATCGGAGTATTCTTGAGACACAAGGCAAGATATCCACTCCGAGGTACTTTAAAATCCTACTACTTCCTCTTACTCAAAGATTGCTAGAGTTTAGTAAGAGGTAGATCTCTCTTCTTTTCTTTTATGAAAAGCAACTATGAATAAACCATTTATTTCATTTTTCTATTAACCATGAAAGAAGAAAGAGAGCTCATATTTATAGAGGAAAAATATGTCATGACATGAATGACTCATCCTATGAGTCACATCATGAGTCACCATAACAATGATTCTCTTATGAGTCATGCAATGATTCATCTCATGAGTCATGCAATGAATCATGAAGAATCAAAACTATGTGCTAAAACCATGTTTCCAAACCATACCACCTTAATAACTCATCTCGTGACTCATTAATCAAGGTATAATGAAGTGCGTATTTCATTAATGAAAATACCACATCAATACGGTATTTCATAATTTTTTAATCATTAATTAATAAGTCATCATATGACCAAAAAGTTAATGAGTTGACCAAAAGTTAACTGTTGACCAAAAAGCCAACCAGTTGACTAAAAGTTAACTTTATGGGAAAAATACTATAATTTATTTCTTAAGCACATAGCATTCTGATTTTACCGATACATATAACCGTTTATGTGTATTCGGTGAAAATCATATATGTGTATCAATCATACACATTACTCTATAAATTTATATTTCTTAGGATTCAAGTACGTACTTGATGTGACTCTAGGGCCCAACTTTAAAACTCGGTAGTGGATCATATCCACAAGTACAACAGAGGTGCTAGCTACACATGAAGACTACCCGGGTATAAGTTGTGATAAATATCTGCAAGATGCTTACATAATTTTATCAGGACCACTCAGTGATAATGCCGTACAGTCCGGTCTCTTCGTCAAACCATGTCAAACTATTAAGCCTAGGGTATGGTAAACTGTCAAACCCTAATTGCTCAATTAGTGTTTGTTGATATTAAACTCATAACCTATAAGATCAAACTGACAATCAGTTTATCTTATTTACCTCGGCCAATGATTTTCAGGTTATAGTTATATCAAACAATCTTATGACATCAACCCCCTATACTGGGAGAGACGAATCCCATCTTGGCATCTCAATATCTACTTATGCCTCGGGATGTACCCAACAAGAACCGTTATGCACAACTCGATGAGAACTGTGGTTAGGTAAAAGTCTAAGTACACATATACTGACATGTAAGATATTGCACTCATGCCTCAGGTCATGAGACTACTATGTACTATATTACTTGAGAACTTCTATTTGACAGTTAAGTATAATTACCAACTAGATGTTCTTGATGAGTCGTTCAGTCAACACATTCAGTAATGAGTTACCTGTATACTGTATCTTGATGTCTTACATCAATGATCTAAGAGATGGATCATCGTCCTGCCAAAGGAGAAATAGAGTATATACTAGTCTTACCAAAGTGATGATGTCTCATTTTAACACTTCATCGACTAGGAACATTTTAGAATATATGTTAGCGACAAATCAGATCTCTTCATTACGATCATATCCGAAATGTCTAATAGTCTAGTATAATTCTAAAGACTTTATCTGTATTAAAATACTAGATAAATCTGACCGAAATAGCATACTATTATTTTAAACAAGGATGTTATATTCATATAGGTCCTGTTACAATATATAATTATTGTCTGCAGGACACCTATATCCAACATATTTGACCTCCAGCTCTTTGGTAAAACTGAGCCCAATGAGCAGTGCGTTGTATTCGGCTACATCATTAGAACACGGCTCGGTGAGTGAATAGGCTTGAGGTAGCACATATTTTTCTGGGGAAACTAAGACAACTCTAACTCCTGAGGATATCTTCGAACTTCCAGGAGCGTTCGTCGCATTGGAAATAATGTAGATCGTCTGTCTAACCAGGTAGTTTCACATTTTCTGAATTGCCAATACCAAAGTGAGGCACTCCTTCTCGATCATCAGATATCAAGACTCAGCGCCTACCAAAGTTTAACTCGGATAATATATTGCCTGTTCTTGATCGTTGTCATCGTCTTGTGCGAGTAATGCACTTAACGAGTGGTTCATCGCTTTGACGTAAATCAAGAATGGTTTACCCAACTTCGGTGCAACAAGGACAGGAGGATTCGCCAAATATGCTTTGATATCTTCAAAGGCCTTCTGACAGGCATCATCCTAAATAAATGACACGCCCTTCTTCGTAAGCTTGGAGAATGGTTAGCATTTCTTGGACAGGTTTGAGATAAACTAGCGGATATATATCAATCGCCCTTGTAGTCTTCTGAGTTCTTTGAAGTTTCTCGGGGGTTATAACTCATGTATCACCTTTACTTTATCAAGATCTATGTGAATACCCTTAGTGGTGACGACGAATCCGAGGAATTTGCCCCTGGACATTCCCAAGAAGGACTTGGTAGGGTTCATCTTTAATTAGTGACTCCACATGAAATCGAACATTGTCTTCAAGTCTTTAATGTAGTCGTCTTTGCTGCCACTTTTCATGACCAAATCATCAACATAGCACTCGATGGTCTTCCGGAGGTGTTTCTGGAAAATCTTCGTTATTGCCCGCTGGCATTTAGTGCCTACGTTTTTCAAGCTGAAAGGTATGACTGTGTAGCAGAAAACACCAAGGGGCATTCTGAACGTGGTGTGCTTTTTGTCATCCGGGTACATCTTGATTTGATTATAACCCGAAAATCTATCCATAAAGGACATTCTCTCGAATCTGCACGTGTTGTCGATAATGACATCCGTGATCGAAAGAGAAAAATTATCCTTTGGGCAAGCAATTTTTAGGTCTCTGAAGTCATTGTAGATCCTAATTTTCTCGTTCTTTTTAAGGACTGGTATAATATTTGCTAACCAGTCAGGATGTTGCTCTTTCCTGATAAACCCCGAGTCGATCGGCTTTTTAACTTTAGACTCGATTGCTTTCATAATTTACGAATGGAACCGTCTTTGCTATTGCTTGACAGGTTTAGCATCTGGTTTGATGTTGAGGTGATGCACCGTCATGTTTGGGCCAAGTCCTGACATATCCTCATAATTCCAGGCAAAAATATTTATGTATTCCCTGATGAGGGTAATCAACTATTCCTTCTTGTCTGATGGATGACTATCACTAACGAATATGGGTTTCGGATTCGCTTCATCACCCATATTCACTTAGACCAATTTGTCTTTGGTAGGAGGTTCTCTTTGTTCGAATTTATTACCATATTGGATATTCAGGTGATGGATCCAAGGATCTTCTCAAGTTGGCAATTGATCATCCTTCTCTATTATGGTAGGATCGATCGTAGCCATATTCGACATTAGGCCACTGAACATTTCTCTAAGGTTGACGTTAGAGTCCCAACTTGAAGAATTGGATGAATATCCATCCTTATTCGCTAATCGGTCGATGACTTGCTAACAACACTCATCATCGAATGAAGAGACGTAACCTAGACCCATTTTATAGCCATAGTAAATGTCGGGTTTTTCTTTCGGTACGTAGACCGGGTGAGGTAGAACTCATGGACCACGACCAAAACAAAGACCTTCTTCAAGTGCTAAGTTGTATCCCTATTTTTCCATGAAGTTACGCGCTTGTTGACTATATCTGAACAAGTGAGAGACCGGGTCTTTCATCGTCACTATCTTCCTTTAAGAATGGATCTGATGGTGGAGATATCTCCCCTTTACCAAAGATTAACTCCTTTTCACCCCCTGCCTTAGCAGGAATGACGAGGGTCATTCGAAGTGAGTCTTAGATACGCTTCTTCATCATACAAGATGACTGAAGCGGTATATGTATATCAGGGTTATCATACAACCCCTGCATTACATCATCAAGACAAGGCGAATACTCTAAATTGTTATTTATTTCCCTTTCAATAAGTTACCAATTACAACTATTATCTGACAATTCTCTATCATCAAGATTGAGTACAAATGGTACAATGTCATTTAATACAAAATCTCCATTGTAATCAAGCCTAGTCTTAGTGTCAGCTTCTTATCCACTGACTGTGCCTTAGGACGATGGTTCATTATCGGATTCAGCACTGTAAAGAAGGAAATCAGTGAAATAGTTTTTCAATCACTTAAAACGGTTGCTTATCCACGACCACCGTCTTAACCTCGTTATTGACGTCTACATATTTTAGACAGCGATGGAGGGTGGAATGGACTATAACATTATCATGGATCCAGGATCGACCTAATAGTAAGTTATAAGAGACCTCTGCATCGATCACATAGCACGTGACCACCGATTTTAAATCTTCGAGTTGGCACTTCACCCAGATTTTACCTAATGGCCTAGACCCACTGGCGTTAAATCTATAGATAACAGTGCCTACGGCTACTAACTTGCTAGCAGAAATTTCAAGATTGTACATCAATCGGAGTGGTATAATGCTGATAGCGGAACCCGGATCGACTTGGATCCGGTTGATAATGCTAGAACCGATGTATCTGGTGAATTACAACGGTCTGTCATGCTTTGAGTTCCTCATTTACATGTCCTTTTTGGTAAAGGTTATGTAGGAGAACTGTTTGGCCACGAGATTATAGTGCTTAACTGACAACTCCGGCTCTTTAGGGGCTGGCCTGATCTGAGTGAGAAACACATTAGAATCAGCCAGAGCTTCTTGCAAAGCCTCCCGGGTGTCTTTAACTGGGATGTTAGCTAGTTGGACCATAACATTGAAGCGGTACGGAGCGTTCGAACTTCTCGGTTTATCTCTCCCAATCGGATGATTGAAATAAGACTGCTTCGAGTTTTGAACCTCTTGGTGCTGGGGTTCCTTTTGTTAGTCGCAGCCTCCCTCTATTTATTAGTTGATGGCTGCTGAGGTTCTTCAGAAGACTTTGGCGTGGTCATGACCATCCCCTACTCAGCCAATTGATCAGTCACCTGGGGATAATTGAATCGATACTCGTTCCTGCTTCTAGTAACAAAGGCCGGTTTTTCGCTGGTCACAAAAGATTCATGCTCATCGTTGAAAAGCGGGAAGGTAAGGATCCCTTCGTTGTTTTCCTCCGGAATCACTGTGGTGGTGCCACAAGACTTTCCCTTGGACTTGGATTTATTCTTAGAAGAGGACCCCTTCTATTGTTCGTCTTTGAGCAGATCTAGATAGTCCTAAAGAATTTCACCGTTCAGGGCCATATGTGGCACTAGCCCCTTCCGGCACTATCCGTGAAGATCGTCATTGACGGTCTTGATCTCCACCTTTGTCACGGGTTCTGATTGAAACCATGTTAGGAGAACAGACCCGAAGCTGATAGTAGCTGCGTTCGCACCTACCTTCTTTTCCTTGCGTTGCTTCGTAGTGATGACCCCGACGTCAATCAGGGCCTGGATTTTGTCTTTGAGTGCATAACATGTCTTGGTGGGATGATGAACCGCCCTATGGAATGTGCAGTATTTTGTATCTGTAGTATTCTTAGCTCCATCCTGGTCAGTGATTGGAGGCAACTTGATCTTGTTGTTCTCCAGAAGGCATTTTGAATATACTGGGGATCTCTTCTTCCTTAAAAGAATACTCCTTTGGAAACTTTGGTTCCACAGTCTTCTATTGCCTTCGAGGTCTCTGTTGCCACTGAGACGACAACTGTTGCGGTGCTTGCGGTTGTGCTTGTTGTCGAGGCTGTAGTTAGAATGTCTGATTTGTATCCACTACTTTTGATGGTGCCTTCCCTCTACCACGAGAAACGAAGTTCTGCTTTAGGGGATTCACTGCCATTTGGCCTCTCTCAGCCTTCTTCCTTTTGAGGAAGCATTCAACTTGCTCCCCGCACACTTTCTAATCTTTCCAAGTTTTAGACGACGCTATTCCCATGGCTTCTAACACATCCAAAGAAACATTGTTGTGATAAGTTTGGAGAATGAACTCCTCTGTGACCGGGTCTCGTCAATTCATTACCTTGTTTCGGAAGCGTTTAATGAAGTTGTCAACCGTTTCTCCATCTTTTTGCTTCTCATCAAACAATGTGCCGATTGACACCTTAGTGCCATCATCGAAGAAGTTGGGGAGAAACATACTCTCCATGTCATCCTAACTGTTGATACTTCCTGGCTTGAGACGGTGGTACCAATCGAAGGTAGCTCCGTGAAGGGTGCCAACGAATGACCAAACCATCAAGGGTTCATTACCAGAGATCACGCTTAGGTAGGACTTGAAGTAGATTAAATGTTGAGTGGGTGAACCTCTCCTATCGAATGATGTGAAGTTGATCAGGTTAAACTTTGTTAGATACAGAATTGATTCCCACTCTTTGGAATACAGACATGGAATCCCAGTCTTCTTTACCTCTTGAGCAGACATTAATGCATTGATCTTGCTCTCCAGGTCTTTTATTTTCTCATCCTCACTTGTATTTTTCTTCAAACGATTCTGGGGAGGAACAACTGGACCACCCCTAATGTTGTTATCCTTAGTAGGATTACCCCAACATTTTGGTCAAGAGGAGGGGTATCAGCATTGGGATTTTCATCCACGTCAGAATCACTACCTCCTTGATTAGTAGCGTTGTGACGGCTAGATTCACTAATCTGGTTTGATAAGGCTTGAATCTATTGGTTGTGTACTTCCCTCATTCGTTGCATGGTCAACTTCATCTCAGCTTTGAATTCTTCTTTCTGCTTTGCCAAAGCTTCTTGAAGTAACTAAGCTATTTTCGTAGTGTTGATCATGAACGTTTCATGTGATCGTCTCGTGCTGGACATCGTATTGTCAGAAGCGACTACAGGGTTGGCATCTAATGCTTCATCATCTGAGGAGTGTCCTCTGCTCGGCCTAGGTCTGATAGTACCCGATCGTAACTAAGTGAGATGCTGGGATGCCCCTGGAAAGGGATCGGGAGTGAAACGTCATGTCGACTTTCCCTTATCGACCATTTTGATAGTGACTTCTGGGAGTTTGTCATCCAGACCGACTGATCTTCTTTTGCGAAAGCGTCTTGATTTAGATTTGGGCACTTCAGTGGAGATCTTTTCAAATACTGAGACCCTCCGTGAAGCAGTCCTGGGATAGCTACATGCTGATAATACTGTCCTGATTAACTTTTCACACGGACATTAAGAGTCCGATTCCAGGATACTTCTCTTTTGACATTTCGTCATACCCCTAGCCTGATAGTACAACTCATCGGCGTTATGACTGGAGTCACCTATCAGATGTTGACTTGATTCCCTAGGTATGACATTGTCATGTAACGGACACATCTCCTTCCAGGGATGTAACACCTTGTTGGCATTCTTAGGAGTCGCACATTTAGATCCACCACCTTGCGAGTGTGGAATCTCAACAGGCTCTTGAACATGGACACGTAATCCTAAGCGAGCGATTACGAGTGTTTTCTCAATATAGGATGACTTTAACTTGTTGGGAGGACACGTATGACCCCCAGCCTGAAGAGTCGTTCGGGATTTGTTTACTGAACCCAAGCGTTCTTTAACTAGAGCTTTACCCTGATCCTCGTGCAAAGGACCAAGGTGATCCGTCATCTTTATTTTTAATTTGTACAGGTCCATGCTGCCATGAGGCTTCACTGGAGGTACAGGATCAGATGGAGCGGTATCGGAGGCTATTAGAGGCTGAGAAACACGTGCAGAGGTGGGATGACCAGGTGCGGAACACACTTGGTGTTTCACACCAGGTGGGAAACACACTTGGTGCTTTGCACCAGGTAGAGGTGTTCTGACTATTTTCGGTACTTTTTTCGGTGCTGTTTTGGCCTTCGACACCCAGACTTGTTTAGATTTTGGTGATTCTTTGGTCGTCTCTTCCTTCTACAACTTTTATGTCTTCTGCATGAGAATCCGTGCATGAGAGAGAATTGTGCAATGCTTCTGGATGCGCTCCTTGAGAGTCAAACGAGATCATTTGACATGGACCCACTTATTGGTTAAGGAGTCCATTGCTTGTTGTGGCGATGGCTTAGTCATTTGGTGCCTCCTAAATTCTAAGTCTGCTTGATAGCGGAGTCCTTCCACCTGCTCCAGAGCTTTGGCGAACTGATGGGCAAGACGTTGGCACCACCTCTGATGAGCCCTCTTTGTCTGAATTAGCGTAGCTTCAATGAACAAATCCTTGATTGATGAGGATTTATTCTAAGCATCAGATCTGGCCTACTTAGGTGCGGGAGAGGCGATAGGGTGAGAATCAGCACTTTGTGTCTTCAGATCCGAAGACCAACAAAGCTTCTTCAACGAAGAGGTCTTTCTGCGCTTGCAAGGAGAGGAGGATCTGGAGGAGGAGGATGAGACGTACTCCTCGAACTTCTACTGGTCGAACTCGTACTCGACCTCTACTTCAACTAGGATCTTGATCAATGGTTGCGACACTATAGCCTCGATAATGAGGCTGTTGGCTCCCATTGTGGTCACTAGCGTGTTTGTGTCGGAAATTAATTTCTTAGTGGAATCTATTACAATCATTTTTCAACTTTTATAGATTCAAAAAAGATGAGTCTTTTTATAAGACTTCTTTACAGAAAAGAAATAGATCAGCAATTCCCTAGAAACACACAT
Organism: Asparagus kiusianus; assembly: GCA_022839385.1. Classification (NCBI taxonomy): domain Eukaryota; kingdom Viridiplantae; phylum Streptophyta; class Magnoliopsida; order Asparagales; family Asparagaceae; genus Asparagus; species Asparagus kiusianus. The sequence goes on from BQKN01066458.1 coordinate 231,056, forward strand.
AAAGATTGTTTATCGTCCGTTGCTTGTGTGGGGTCTTTGCCTGTGCTGGGGGTTATTTGTGGACCACCACGGATTAGATCCGATTGATTTTGCTGTCTCGCAAAGGAAACAAGAAATTGAAGTGAATGACTCAGCAAGGTGAGGCAAACACTCTTCTTGAGATCAAATCAAAGTTTGATCTTAAGGGAAGCAGATAATGGGTGCTGAAGGTTGCAGATTTGCCAAATTCTTCCTCTTTATGCTGACGAACTCGTAGATCTCTCTTCCTTCTCTTTGAAATTCATGCTCCTATGCTGCTCAAAATGACAGGGCTTCGCCGACAGCTCTAAATTCACGATCCCCCGTATATAGGGGCCCTAAGGCTATATTTATAGGCTTCAGAAGCTCTATTTTTGGATAAGAATGGATGATTTGATCTCATCTTCAATTATAACCACTTTAACATGTTCAAAGATAGCCTTAAATCAGTTGGGGAGGTTTTGGAATAAAATCTTATAGAAAATTGGGCGAAAACAACTTTACTGGCCGAGAGACACTACTGGTGTCTCGCCCTTGGGCCGAGACACAAATGGCCATCACCAATGGTGTCTCGCCCATTGGGTGAGACACCGCTGGTGTCTCTCTAATTTGGGTGAGACGTCGTAGACGTATTTTCATTATTTGGCCTCTAACTCTCCCGTCCGATCTTGGAATGAAGTGATCCAAAATGCGTTGGAAAGATGGGAAGAGATCTATAACCTCCCATAGGTGAAATACACATAGAGTCTGTGAGACATGAGTGGCGCTTCACTCTTTGTGGGTGAAATATAACTCCCAGTCGAGCCGTTTCTTCATTATTTTGCCATCCCGTTGACTCGTATGCTTTGCCAACTCGCTTCATGCATTTGTTAGCTTCGCTACGGTATAAGATATTCCTCTTTGACTTGGATTATGATATTCATTATTTTTTCTTTATTTTGAGCTGTGTGTGGGAACCTATAGGTATTTTTTGACGCCTACATTTGTTAGGTCGAATGACTTCTCATAAATAATAATTTTTATTTTGGGAAGTTCGATTTGGAAAGTTAATAAATAGCTCTTTCCATGCTCATCTTCTCCCCTCACATTTTCTTCATGCCTAAGTCTTCTCCAACCCAACTTTTTATTGTGGAGCCAACTCGACATCCTCACTTTAGTTGCTGGGACTGAGCATATTAAGCTATATAAGAAGATGATTGATAGAGTGAAACCCCATCTTCTGGAATTACAACATTTTCACGAGGTCGATTTTTCTACTGTCATAGAGCTTGAGTTCCATCGCCTTGTAGCAAAATGTCGTAAACTTGAAGTGGCTGCCACAAGGAGGCAGAAGAAGTTAACCAACAACTTCAAGAGTTAACCACACATCTTGTGGAGATTGACGATAAGAGCACTATAATCACCATTGCTATATTAGAGAGAGAGGCTATTATTAATGGAACTAAGGCTATTATAGCCAAAGCACACGCTAAATTAGAGGCAGCTCAGCAATAGAAGAAGGAGCTTGAGGCTAGATCTGCTGAATTAGTTGTTGAGTGAACCCATATAGCAGATAGCTTGAAGGTGGATCGGGCTTAATTGGAAGTCGTGGAAGCTCAAGCAACTCTAGCCGATTCAGAGGCTTTGAAGGAACAGTCTTTGAAAGGCATCATTAACGCGCGCGAGATTGAAACGGCTCAATGCATTGAATGTATCAGGTCCTTTGTGTCACCCGTAATCTTGGCTTATTTTTATCATCCACTTTTGTAATAATTTAGTTCTCTTTTGGCAATAGAGAACCTTTTGCTTTCGGATTTAAATAGTAGAGGTATAAAATTAACATATCATATGAAATTTAGAATTGTGAGTGACGTTGTGGGGAAAAGGGATGAGTTATGTAATTTAACTCGCTTATATGAAGAAAGGAGTTGACAAATGTGTAGTGTTAACTAGTCGATGAAATAATACAGATAGAGGTGTGATATTGACACATCAGGTTTGAAGAATTAGTAATATTCAGAGGTGTAATATTAACATGACAGTACTAACATAATTTGATGGAGGTGTAGTGTTAACATATCAAATGGGACAACCGATAGAGATGTAATATTAACCAGACGGGTTCTAGGGACTCCAAGAAATAACTATAGTTTAGAAGTATAGTGTTAACTTAACGGTAGAAAAAATTGATGGAAGTGTAATGTTAACTAATTGATTTAGATAAGGGATCGACAGATGTGTCAAAAGTGTAGTGTTAACATGACATTAACATGAGATTCCCAGGGTTACAGAGGTGTAGTGTTAAGTTGATAATTCGCTAGAGGATTTTATTGGATTGAATTGTTGATAATTTAGGTTGAAAAGTCATTCTCATGGTCAGAGGTGAAAGATTAAATGTGACAGATATTTTCGTGGGGAGATGGAAAAAAGCTCAATTCAAGGGTAATATTTCTTAAAAAATTTCCCGTTGATTGGCACCATAAGTCTATTGTCATATGGATCAATTAGGCGGTATGCTTCATTTAAGTAGACTATCTCTACTACAAATATGCCTTCTCACTTAGGTTGAAATTTATCTTTGGTCTTATACATCTTGACCATGGGTTGATGAACAACTAAGACCAAATATCCTTGTTTAAAGGATTATTCTTTGACTCTCCTATTGAAGGCACTTAAGATTCAAGATTGATACATCTCGATCCATTGTTGAGTTTTAAGTTTCAACTCATCCAGCGCCTCTAACCCTTGGAGATGCCTGATAATCACATTTTATTATAATTTTATATCCTTATTATCTATTTTATATGAATAAATATGCCACTAATAATTGTTTTTATCATTAATTGCAGGTTAATCAAAAATAAAAAGCCCAATATCTCTTCTCTCAACAAAGCCCATGGATTAATGAAGAATATATGCAAATACATGAAAGAGCCCAAGCCCAAGTCCAAAAGTCCAAAGCCAAAGCCAAATGAGAGAGAAAATCAGCGGATTGCAAAAGGAGGGATATGGGTATCGATGCCAGCATCAATACCCGTATCGATACCAGCATCGATGCTGGTATCGATACCAACGTCGTTCTGTTACAGATTAATGGCTGAAATTTATTTGTTTTGGATAAGATTTCAATCCAATAGCTCTCATTAACTGATGTTTATTATAAATAAGGGTACAGAGTGAGGGGTTAAGGGTGTGAAAATTTTTGTAACTCCATTTAGAGAGGAGGGTCACTCTTAATTGAGAAGGTCTTCTAAATTTGTTACTTTTGTTATAATTAATAACATAGTTTTGTTACCACTTTAAATATTTCTTCTCCTTGTTGGATGATGAAGATTGAGATGAAGAATTATTTCAAGGTTTGTATTTCTTTTATTTTTTTCTTTTATTTTTTTATTGCTTATTAGTTTAGATTTATTTCTATGCTTGTAGTTAGATTTTATTTTATTGTTAAATAGTCAAGAGGCTAGAACCCTCTTGTCTTAGATTTATTTCATGCTTATACATTAAATTTATTTCATGTCTTTATTTTCTCGCATTTAATTCTTGCAATTTATTTTATGTCTTTAGTTAGTAGGAATTAACCAAAGTGATTTGAGCATCTTGGTTTGGCACACACTTAAAAATACTTTTAAGGGCAAAACTCCATAATCAAGATAAGGTGAGGGATTTCATCACCCTTTCCTTAGCCCAAAAATCACAAATTCCTCACTACACAACCCAAGCCTAATAAAACTCATTAGACGTCGGCCATAAGGAATCGAGCTCAATAAGGAACAAAGAATCTTTAGGTGAACCGGTTTAAGTTTTCTTGGATTAGTTGGTGTCTAAGGCAAGGTTTAAGGGTTGCGTAAAGCGCTCTGCAAGGAATAATGTACTTAATCGATCTCTAATCAACCTTTGTTCCTATCCTTACCTGGCTAACTAACTGAGTAAAACTTTTATCTTTTCACTTAAGGAATTTTTGGTTAGGAGCTGGTCTAGCTGAGTTAGGCTTAACACTAGAGTTAGCATGATTAAAAAGTGATTGTTTTTATTTGTTTTTCCTTTTTCTTCAAAAAAAAAACTAACTTTTATTTTTTCTTTAAAAAAAGTATAAAAAGAAATTGTTTTTGGTGCATGCAAAACGTGGATTAGGGACAATACACATCGACAAATTCGTTTTGAACAAATGGCTAATCCACATGTTTTCAAAATTTATGTTATCCCAATAGGAATAAAATCCCCAATGAAGCTTGGGAGTTTGTAGAGAGCACATCTCTGTATTCGGTGAATGATCCATTTTTTTCCAACCTACAACCCAGGTTGGGCAAGTTACACAAACATTGCACGGAATCAGGGAAACCACTCCGGAACTCAAAATTTCACTCCCTCTTCGACCCAACATTTTTCTAGGAAAAATACAGTTCCTTTCAATTCTCATCCATAATTTCAACAACCAAGTCTATCACATCAAAATCAGTCTCCTCATCATCAAGTTGTAACTCACACTCCTCTTGATACAGATCAGGAAAACAGGTCGATAATCAGGAAAGAACAACTTTAAGCTAAATTCTTGTTCCAATTCATTCTCCTTCTGATAACTCAATTTAGAAAAGACCAGAGGAAGAAGAAGAAGAGTCAGATATAAGTTTTGAGTAAATTTTTGGTGAGGAGCTGAAAATATTAGGAGAATCAGATCAGGTTTGTTAAAATAAGGAAACTGTGTTAAACAATTGCTGCTTTGAACTAAATTTTGAAGAACTCTTTCTTGATGAACTAAGATTTTTAGAAAATAAACAACAACCAAATTTTTACACATCAACCATGAATCATGGGGTTGAGGAAATTGTTAAAGAAAATTTTGTTGTTAGAAAACAAATATTCATAAATCAAGAATCTAAGTTTAAAACGCATGACACCAATAATACCTACCTTCCATTTCCACAAGAATTATTGAACATCCTGATATGCTTGGAATTTCAGCACAGTATTGATTATGTTATTTTAAATTTATTTAAAATTCGGGGAAGAATTTTCAACAATAAAATAGGATTTAATGTAGAATACGAGCTCTGCATGTTGAATACTTCATGTTACATTGTTTGTTTTGTTTATTTCAGAATAACAAAAAGAATTTATTCTTCTCTCATTTGAGAGTTTCTTGTTCAGTTGTAAAAAAAAGAAAAAAAAGAAAAAAAGAAAGAAGAAGAAAAAAACAAGTAAATAAGGAGAAAAAAAGAAGAATAAATTTCTGATTCTATCCTCCTCAGACCAAAGGTAAGTGTAGATTTTTATCAACTGATCAAATGTAAGTACTTTACTTCGTATCTGCTTTACTTTTTGCATCATAGAGTTTGCATTGAGGATAATATAAAATTTAGGTGTGCGGGTGGGAATTAGTTATTTTTTCTCTTTATTTTATATTTTTAGTTATATTTTTGTCATTTTTTTCCCTTTTCTTTAAAAGAATAGTTATAAAAATATTGTCACTTGCCAAATTGATAGAGTTATGTAATAATTGATTTATTTGATAAATTTTAAAAAAATTTAATCCCTAGTTTGTTATTTACTCAAGTTTACTTTTTATGATAACTCTAAATAAATTTTTTAAGAAATGATTTTCAAAGTAGTATACTTTAATTAAGACTTAACTTAGATTTTTATTTAAAATAATGGAATTTATGCATGCATAGCGTAGAGTTGAAAATAATTTTTCAAAGTGTCTTGATTTACATATTTTTTAGAATATATATACATATACATTAAAAAATATTACAAAAGAAGAGTGCGAAAAATGGGCACAAAAAAAAGAAAAAGAAAAAAAATTCTTGAATTCAAGGTGATTGCATCTTATAAAGCCTAAGTTGACTGAGTAATTAAGCCCAAGGAGTATTTTCATACTTAATGACCTAAGCCCAATTGGGTTGGGATCCATTGGCCAAAAACTCGTTAAATGGTCACTTAGAAAGCCCGTAAAGTAGAAAAAAATTCACCAAGGAAGAAAGAGTTAAAAAAAGAAAGTAAAAAAAATAATAAAAATAAAAATACTAATAAATGTTATATATATAGTTATATTTGTATATATGGTCTTGGAAAATATTTTAGATCAAGCAACTTAAATATTATTTTAAACAAAGAGTTAGCATGTTCTTTTTAAAGCTATTAAATTAAATTTCTAAGTTTGGCTTGGTTTTGTATTGTTATAATGAGAAGATTTTCTAGGAAATTTACCTTAGAGTTATATATAAAAATATTTTCTTGAGTAATAACTAGCTTCAATTATCAAGTAAATTTAGTTTTTTTATTGACTTCTTTAATTTGGCATATTGGCCGAATTTTATGGGTATATTTACTGTAAACCCTCACGAGACTACAACTCGTCAACTAGGGTAACCTAGGGGTTTAAAGGCTTATTGTATGCGCTAAATACAACCGCATTCCTGTGAAAGTGAGTTAGATTTTCTTTTCCTTTTTCTTTCTTTGCTAGAGGACTAGCAAAAGTTTAGGTGTGGTGGTATTTGATAATCACATTTTATTTTAATTTTATACCCTCATTATCTATTTTATATGAATAAATATGCCACTAATAATTGTTTTTATCTTTAATTACAGATTAATCAAAAATAAAAAGCCCAATATCTCTTCTCCCATCAAAGCCCATGAAGTAATGAAGAATATGTGCAAATACATGAAAGAGCCCAAGTCTAAGTCCAAAAGTCCAAAGCCAAAGCCAAATGAAAGAGGAAATCAGCGGATTACAAAAAGAGAGATATGGGTATCGATCCCAGCATCGCTGCCAGCATCGATACCCGTATCGATACCAGCATCGATGCTGGTATCGATACCTACGTCGTTCTGTTACAGATTAATGGATGAAATTTGTTTGTTTTGGATAAAATTTCAATCAAATGATTCTCATTTACTGATGTTTACTATAAATAGAGGTAGAGAGTAAGGGGTTGAGGGTGTGGAAATTTTTATAACTCCATTTGGAGAGAAGGGCTACTCTTAATTGAGAAAGCCTTACAAATTTGTAACTTTTATTACAATTAATAAAATAATTTTTTCACCACTTTAAATATTTTTTCTCTTTCTTGAATGATGATGATGGAGATGAAGAATTATTTAGAGGTTTGCATTTCTTTTATTTTTTTTCTTTTATTTCTTTTTTATTGCTTATTAGTTTAGATTTTTTTTCTATGCTTGTAGTTAGATTTTATTTTCTTGTTAAATAGCCAAGAGGCTCTTGCCTTAGATTTATTTCATGCTTATAGATTAGATTTATTTCATGTCTTTATTTTCTCGTATTTAATCTTGCAATTTATTTTGTAGCTTAGTTTTTACAATTTATTTTGTAGTTTATATTTTATTTTCTTGCACTATTCGCCTTGAGGCTAGAACCCTCTTGGGATTAGTTTTTTTTTTGTTTATTTTTTTTTTGATTCACCTTTAGGCTAGAACCCTTTAGATAATCACTCTTTTCTAAGAAGTGGATTCAATTCTATATTACCCATATCTCTAATTGAATTCGCCATCTTTACTTTCTTAAATTTTTTTATTCTTGGTTTTCTTTTTTGATTCTTGATTTTATTCATCTTTCTTTTTCTTCGTGTGAAAATCATTCATTCTTTGTCACATCCACTCTCACTTACATTTCGTGCCGATTTATACACTATCACTTCCACTATCTCTATCTCTCCACAATCATATTCACTCATCACTCCTAATTGTCACGCACACAACATAAGAACCGATTCTAATTTTCTCCTACAAAACACCTTACTCGTGGGATCGATAACTTTTTGTACTATAACTTGACATGGTTGTGCACTTGCAACATTTTTGGTACATGTTTATGCCGCATTAAGTTTTTGACGCCATTGCCGGGGAAGGTGCTTAAGTTGGTTTTAATTATTTTGGTTCTTTAACTTGTGTGTTTATTGTGAAAGAACTACTTGGAGATTAAATATCAATGATTAGAGATTAAGGATTTGGGGATTCGCTTGTGGTATGTCATCTTCCTAATATTTTTAATTCCACAGCTTTAACTAGTTTCTCACAATTAGTGATAATTAGGATCTAAAAAAAAGATTTTATTTTTCATTGACCATAATAAAATTCACCCTCCACTTTGACATTGACTAACAAGATAATAAATCCGAACAATTTTCTCCCTTCTTATTTGTCTGATTGTTAATCCTAAAAAAAGATTTTCTTTTTAACCTCCTTTTAGTCCCTTTTAATTCCTAGGGTTGCATTTCATATAGTTAGTAGGAATTAACCAAAGTGATTTGAGCATCTTGGTTTAGCACACACTTGAAAATATTTTTAAGGGCAAAACCCCATAATCAAGATAATGTGAGGGATTTCATTACTCTTTCCTTAGCCCAAAAATCACAAATTCCTCACTACACAACCCAAGCCTAATAAAACTCATTAGACATTGGCCATAAGGAATCGAGCTCAATAAGGAATAAAGAATCTTTAGGTGAACCGGTTTAAGTTTTCTTGGATTAGTTAGTATCTAAGGTAATGTTTAAGGGTTGCATAAAGCTGTAGGTGTAATTTTTAATCTCTCGAAAACAGGGAACTTCGTTTGTATTGATAAGAAGGCTTATTACAAACTAATAATCAAATGATTACAACAGAAGCAGAGGGAAGGCCCTCTTTGTTTAATCGTGAGGACTTTAAGGTAGCTACAGGATGCTTCGCTCGGTGCTCGTGCCGAGTCTGCTTCCCTTGGACGATTCGACTGAGGTTGTCGGAGAGCTTCAGTACTCGGTAGAAGCTCAGGGTGAGCGAGTTCGTCTCTTCTGGCTCGCCAGTGATCAGGGCTCGGAGCTAGGAGATGGCGCTGTAATGCAAGGATATGCAAGAAGCCCCTTCCTCTTTTGATTGATCAATCGATCGATCCCCTTAGGGTTGCTGAAAGAAGCCTTTAAATGGGAGAGAGACAGTTTGGCTGTTCCTGGAATTATGCGATGTGACCATACATTGTTCATAGACATCCTGCTGTTCCTCTGTACTGCAATCGGTCATTCGAGGAGCTGCATGTTGTGTCACGTCACGCAGGAGTGGGAAAGCCTCTCCTCGTATCTATGACAGCGGCTGCGGGAAACTTTCATCGGCAGATTTCGGTTATAAACTCGTTTCGCCTGCAGGCGAATTTTACCCGAGGGTGAATCCGCAGTCGTCACACTAACCGCAGGTGGGCTCCGCTTTCAGTGGGTCGTGAGCTTACCCACGTGCACATCGGTTACGGAGATGTGGGTGCGCCGCCTCGCATTAATTACGATGCGATGGGTTTCCTCGTCCTTCACGCCCGATCCGGGCCGTTGGTAAGAGATCGTACCCAGGAACTGCCGAATCTTGACCGCTTATAGGGAATCCGGATTGTTCGGCCTTCCCCTCAACTGTTCGGGCCTGAAGGGTCCAATCGAGCCGTATATAACTGCCTAGGGTCGGGGTATTTTAGTACTCCTCCCCCCGTCAAGAAAAGACCAAAGTTTTCTTGTCGTCTTTTTCAGGGAAGACACCAATTTCTCTTGCATCTTTCAGATGGCGCCGAAGGTGAAGAGGGTTACTTCGAAGAAAAGGAAGGAGGCGTCTTCTTCGGGTGCTGCGGAAGCCGCTGCTGCCGAAGGTATGTCTTTAACCCAACCCACACTCAAGCATGGATTGGTATTTCTCACCTGACTCACCCTTTCACGCTGTCGCTGTGCTTCACAGCCCATGATGATGCACCGCCTCTTGAGGAACATGAGGCTGAGCCTAATTTGATATCTGATGATGAACCTGAGAGCCCGACGACTTCTCCTGCCCCTGGCCCCGTTCCACAGCCAGGAACTGAACCTTGCCTCGAGGTTCCACCCATTGCGATGCTCAGCCCGAGTCAAGAGCCTGCTCCCCCCGGTTCCTTGCCTTTGCAGGCTCACGTCGAAGAGTTTGAGAATGCCGTGAGGCAAGTGATTTCTCTTGTCAATCTTAGCATGGGCAGCTTTGACGGTTTCAGGCAATCTCTCCTGGACCACGTGGTCGACTTTCGACGGTCGGGCGAAAACCGGCTTGCCACTCGTTGTATGCAGGCGCTCCCTCTTTTGGAGTCGCGCATGATAATGCTAGAGGCATTGCTATGGGAAGGCCCAGACGTGGAGTCCTGCTTGGCTTACATTAGGCGTCTGGAAGCTCAAGAACAGGAGGTCCGTTCCAAAGAAATCACTGATTTAGAATCCATCGTCGATTTCTGGGTGAGTCAACAACACCTGTTGGAGGAGCAAATTGTCGACCTCAATCGTACAATAGCCCGCCTACGAGCCGAACTGGGATAGGCGGAGACGAATTTAAAGGGGCTCCAGTCCGATGTCGTAAAGGTTAGCAGGAACGCGGAGGCGAAAACTCAACGCCTCTTGGCCTTGCGTCAAAAGGATACTGCCGCCAGGTCGAGCTCTGAAGACCGGATCAGGAAAGCGGCTGAGGACAAGGCTCGGGAGGACCACACGAGGAGGGTGGCAATGGCCAAGGAAGAGATTTCTTCTTTTAATTTGCCTGATTGAGATTTCAACTCTGTACCTGTGTTTAAGACATTTTACTTGTTTGTCTTGCTTTTGAAACTATGCCATGACTCGTGAAGTCATAACTCCGTTCAAATGTATTGTTTTAACAAAAAACTGGTGCATGTCTTGCTTCTCGAACGCAACATTATGGCTTTCTTAATTATAGAATCATAACTTTGTTCAAATGTACTGTCTAGAAGCATTTGATGAAGTTTGTGTTTTCTTGTCACGCTTCCTTTGGATGTATCACTCTTCAGTGTTTCTTAGGCATGGCCAACAGCGATGTCAGGTGGCACGCCTTGGGCGAAGACTCAACTCAAGTACAGGCCGGTTCAAGTGAAGGTGAATTCACGTGGAGAGCCCTACTAAACTGCTGGCGAGTTCGTTCAGCCCAATTCGAACGTAGGTGAGTTCACACTGAAGGTGAAGCGAGAACTGTGGCGAGTTCGCTTGAAGGTTAACTTCGACTGTTGGCAAACTCAAACCGTAGGCGAAACCCCCGTATCGGCGAGTTCGTATCGAAGACCAACTCTGGCCGCTGGCGAGTTTAGCAGCAAGCGGGACTTAGGTGAAGGCTGCAGACCCAACCCAGCCCCTGGCGAGTTTAGGGTGTAAGCGAAACCCATGAAATAGCGAGCTTACGCTGCAGATCCAACTTGGCCTCTCATTTAGAACTCAAGCGACGGCGAATCTGTCCCGTAGTTGAAGATTAAAATGGTGCGGGCGAAAACTCGTGCCACGCGTCTCTTAATGGGCCCAAATGCTTGCCAGCTAAGGCTTTAAAGATGTGTCAATGCTCATTATTGGCGAAGTGACAGAACACCTCGCCTCTTGGGCTTCATCCGATCGGTCGGTTTGGGCCTCGAGAGGAATGACCTTTATTGGCGTTGAGCTCGAAGCGCCGCAGGGCATCTGGGCCGTTCGATTGCTCGAGGGAACAGATCTTGATCGTTGTATCTTCGGATATATCCCTCGTACTCACCATCTTTTCAGTCACGTTCCTTCCTCTTCGAGAAAAGTCCGCTAGGCGAAAGACCGGTGCCGTAACCTCCTCTGCTCATGGCCTCCGACTCTGATCATAGCGCCTTTGAGGACGTTGGCTCTTCCGCCACCGTCGTCAACGTCGACGCTCCACCTACTTCCCCTGTGAGTTCAGTCCAGGGGTCCTCTGCTCCGGACCCCGTGGCTCACCCTGCATTCGTGCCCCTCCAGAGGCTGGAGGGTTTGGTGTAGGGGATCGCCATATCGGTCGGTGTGGGCGACGGGCGGTACTTCAATGCGCTTCCTCTTGTGGAAGCAGGCTTAAAGGAGGTCCGCCAAGCGGGCGGTACCTCGCTCGCACGTCAGGATGAGCGTGAGCTTCACCGTGTGGAGGGGTGGATGTACCACCTCGAGGAGCTGGCCTATGACAGTCCCTCCGACGTGCCGCCGCCCCTCTCGCTGCGCCTCCTGCTCAAACGTGAAGAGCGGGCAAAGCGGATTCGGGCGAAGGAGGCCGAGCTCAAACGTCCGCGCAAGCAGCATCAGGCGGTTCTCGACAAGATGGATGCCTACTTGGACGCCGCTTTCTTTGAGGATGCCGGCTCTCTCCGCGGCGAGGCAAAGCTACGGGAGCATGAACGGGAGGCGAGGAGGCTCAGCGAGGCTGCCGGAGTGGTGGACAGGGCGCTCCAACTCCTTCGTCAGGAGGAAGAAGATAGCGAGGTGGCCTTAGCCAGGCGACAGCAGGAGCAAAAGGAGAAGGCGAGGATCCGGCGTGAGGCGGATCGTGCAGCGGTCAAGGCCAAGATTGGTTCTTTCAGCCTGCTGAAGTTCCTGTAATGCTCATGCTGTTTAAGTCCTCTTCTTTTTTTTGTAATTCGGTTGATGCGGGTTGCATCACAATCTTAAACTTAACGTATGTAATTTTGGCCCGTAGTGGCTCTTGGCTTTGATTACTCTGCCTAGTTTTCTCTTTATTTTCTGGCATGCATCTGGTTTGTTTGCCCTTAGGTTAAACTCGTTTGGGTCATTTGGCCTTTTCTTATGTCTTCTCTGGCAAATTCGCCTTGGACTTGGTCGTTTGGCCTTTTCTCTGCTCTTGGCTATCTACGGCGTGGAGTCATGTCAGACCTGTCTTTCGCGTTGCAAATCAAGTGGGATCAAGGGATAACACTTGGCCTAAAACCAGGAATGGCTGATCGCGTATGCGATCGACCGATATCTCCCCAATCTTCGACTCGCCAGTCGGCGGGTAGCCGTTTGAAGGGCCTGTCGGGCGTGATGCCCGTCGGACCGCCTTTGATAATCGTCACCGCCCGTGAGGGTGGTGACGTAGGCGATAATCAAATCGTTCAGGGATGTAGGAATGTGACGATCAATCATTGTAGGAGCCATCATGTGGTAGGCCACTACCCATCAGCTATCCTAAGGGAATGTTAGGATATCTAGAATAGGCCAAATAGTTCAGGAACGTAGGAGTGTGACTATCGACCGAAGTAATAACACATCGCATGGTAGGTTATTACGTAGGCTGTGCCATTCGCAAGAATAGTGGCGCCAGTCATCGGAGGTAATCATTAACCTGATGAAGTTTTGTCGCGATCGGAACAACTATGGGGTCTTATCATCTCATTGAAGGAGACTAATAAGCTGGTTCGGTTAGAAGTGGTGGTTAACATAACCGAGTTGTTTGCCGCGATATGAGCGAATCTGCTGAATTCGCCATCCTATTGGGGAGGATTGGCGAATTGACTTTCGCCAGTGGTTTGGTATCAATCTGGCAATGGGGGTTTATTGCGATTTGAGCAACCCTGTATCTGCCGCGCTGTGAGCGACCTCGGTGGATCCGCCATCTTATTGGGGAAGGATTGGCGAATTGACTCTGAGTCTGCTACGATATGAGCGACCTTAGTGGATCCACCATCTTATTGGGCAAGATTGGCGAATCGAACTCTGATCGAGATCTTTCATTAGAGCGGGTAAGGTAGGGACAGTTTAGCCTCGTGTACCAGTTAGAGGGGGTGAGGGCCAGTTTAGACTCATGCACTCGTGGGAGTTTCGGGAAGAAGAACTAAGGGTAGTACTTCTTCAAGTATTTGCCGTTGATAGGCATCACGATCTTATCGCCGTTTGGCTTGACAAGGCAGTAAGCTCCATTCGAATAGACTGTCTCTATTACGAATGACCCTTCCCACTTGGATTGAAATTTGCCTTTCTTCTTGGAGGTGAGGATCATCGGTCGGCGAACGGCCAGCACCAGTTCTCCCTCCTTGAAGGCTCGGCGTCTAACTTTCTTGTCGAAGGCCTTAGCCATTCGTGCTTGATAGAACTCAATGTGTTGTTGAGACTCCAGCCGTTTGTCATCCAACGCTTCGAGCTCGGCGAGTCGTTGTCGGTAGTTGTCTTCCACTGTCATCCCTGTTGCCAAGGCGACGCGGAGGGACGGAATTTGAATCTCTAATGGCAACACGGCCTCACAACCGTATACCAATGAGTAGGGCGTGTGGCCGGTCGGTGTGCGAACCGTTGTGCGATACGCCCACAAACTCTCGCTAAGTTTTTCATCCCAATCGCGTTTGCTGGTGGAGGTTAACTTGGTCAAGATCTTGATGATCGTTTTGTTGAAGGCCTCTGCCAAGCAATTCGCCGATGGGTTGTAGGCCGTGGAAGAGAGGTTCTGTATTTGGAACTTGTCGCAGAACCTGGTGAATGCATGGCTGACAAATTACGTGCCATTGTCATGAATGATACGTCGGGGTATGCCGTATTGATAGATGACATGGTGTTTGATGAACTTAATCACGTCGTTAGTCTTAACTTCTCTCAAGGGGATGGCTTCGGCCCACTTAGAGAAGTAGTCAGTGATCGCGAGAATAAAGCGATGACCTCTCGCCGATGGGAGGATATTGGCCCCACTATGTCCATTCCCCATGCTTCGAAGGGCCATGAAGCCTTTGTCGGGTATAGGTCTTCAGGCGGCTGGTGCATGTAGTTGGCGTGGACCTGGCACTCATGGAAACGCTTCGCGTAGACGACCGCGTCGTGAACCATCCCAGGCCAGAAATAGCCTATCCTTCGCAGGCAATCCCAAAGTTTGGGTCCAGGCTGGTGGGCCCCACAAACGCCACCGTGGGCCTCGCGCAGAGCCTCTTGTGCCTCCGCTTTTGAAAGGCATCAGAGCAACAAGCCGTTGTACGACTTTCGATACAATGTCTTGGTGGTTGAATTATAGTAGAATCTCGTAGCACGTCTCCGAACAGATTCCCGCTCCTTTGCATCTTCGGGAAATACGCCGTATAGGACGTAATCGATGATCGGGAGGCGCCAATCCTCAGCACTGGGCTGATCTGGGACTTGATGGGTGGCGTTCGCTTCTGGAGCGTCTTTTAATCGAAAGAGTCTTCTGCTCGCCACTGTGACCCATTGGGTGGTCCCTAACGGTTGAGCCAGGTTGGCTGCCAAAGAGGCGAGCGCGTCCGCATGTGTGTTTTTGGATCGCAACACGTGCTCAATGCGGAAACTCTTGAACGATTCCACTAGCTCGATAGCCGCTTTGTGGAGAGGGATTAGGTCATCATTCCTAACTTCGTACTCGCCGGTCATCTGTTTGACGATGAGTTGGGAGTCGCCGTAACCCTCTAGATGCTGTATCCCTAGCTCTTTCGCTAACTCGAGTCCGATGAGTAATGCATTATACTCCGTCACATTGTTGGTACATGGCTCTGTCAAAGAAAAGGCTCGGGGTAGTACGTGGTTATGTGGAGAAGTGAGGACTACCCCCACTCCTGCGACAATAGAGCCATCCGCAGCCGCGTGAGACGCGCCGTCGAAGAACATCTGCCACAGCTCCGGTAGCAAAGTTACGTTGGCTTCGGGCGGTTCATCTGGCAAATCTTCAAACAAGTCGGTCTTTGACCCCAGTGGGTGACTGGCCATGAGATCGCAGATGGCCTGTCCCTTGACGGATTTTTAGGGCATGAAGTGGATATCATACCGAGAGAGGAGAAGAGCCCACCTAGCCAGGCGCCAGTTCAACGCTGCGGGTTGTGTCATGAACACCCGAATAGGGTTTATCCGGGAGATGACATGGATTGTCTGGCCGACCAGGTAGTGTCGCATCTTTTGGATGGCAAATACCAATGCCAAACATTCTTTTTCGACCATCGGGTACCGCTGTTCAGCCCCTTGAAGGGTCCTACTTAGGTAGTAGATGCCTTGCTCATGGCCCGCGTCATCATTTTGTGCCAAGAGAGCACCCAGAGAATGTTCCATGGCCCGTATATAGATGAGAAAAGGTCTCCCTGAAATTGGCGTAGCGAGGACTGGCGGATTCGAAAGGTAAGCCTTGATGTCCTCAAAGGCCTTTTGGCAAGACTCATCCCATACTAAGGAAGTGCCTTTCTTTATAAGCTTGGAGAACGGCTGGCACTTGCCCGAAAGGTTTGAGATGAACCTTCGGACGTAAGCCAATCGTCCTTGAAGGCCTCTTAACTCTTTAAGATTTCGGGGCGGCTGAAGCTCTTGAATGGCTCGCACCTTGTCTGGATCGATCCGGATCCCTTTCGTCGTGACGACGAAGCCGAGGAACTTACCACTAGACATCCCTAGAAATGACTTCGTGGGGTTCATTTTGAGCTGGTGAGTCCTCATGAGTTCGAACATCGTCCTCAAGTCTTGAAGGTGGTCACCTTTGTGACGACTCTTCACGACCAGGTCGTCTACGTAGCATTCCACCGTTTTTCGCAGGTGTTCTCGAAAGATCGTGCTCATGGCGCACTGATAGGTGGCACCGGCGTTCTTGAGTCCAAAGGGCATGACCGTGTAGTAGTACACCCCCATAGGAGTGCGGAATGAAGTGTGTTTCTCGTCTTCGGGGTGCATTTTGATCTGATTGTACCTGGAGAAACCAATCATGAAAGACATCCTCTCAAATCCGCACATGTTGTCGATGATGACATCCGTGATGGGCAAAGGAAATTTGTCCTTCGAGCATGCGGCGTTGAGGTCTCTGAAGTCGATGCAGATATAGATTTTACCGTTTTTCTTCAGGACTGGAACAATATTGGCCACCCAGTCAGGATGCTGTTCCTCTCTGATGAAGCCGGATTCGATGAGCTTCTTCACTTCAGCCTCAATCACCTCCATAATCAGAGGACGAAAGCGCCTTTGCTGTTGTTTGACTGGTTTGGCGTCTGAGCTGATGTTGAGGCGATGCGTGGCGATCCGTGGATCCAAACTAGGCATGTCTTCGTAGTTCCACGCGAAGACGTCAATGTATTCCTGTATGAGGGCGATGAGATCTTCTTTTTCCTGGTGGGGCAGACTGCCGCTGATGAATATGAGCTTGGGATTCGCCTCAGTACCCATGTTCACCTGGAGGATTTCGTCTTCGGTCGGTGGTTCCCGTTGCTCGAAGCGACTACTCCACTGGGCGTTAACATGGTGATCCCATGTCTCGTCATAAAGTGGAAGTTGTCCATCCTCCACCATTTCGTCGGGATCTATTGTAGCCATGTTGACTGTAAAGCCCCCGAACAGATCCCTCACGCTGACATCCGAGTCCCACGCCGAGGTTACCGACGATCGATCTCCTGAGCACGCGTAGTCGGAGTCCTCGTTGACATAACAGCACAGGTCTGATGAGGAAGAGGAGTAGCCTAAGCCCCTATGAGTCCTGTTGAAGTAATTTGAGGGTTTACCCTTGGGCACGTGGGCAGGTCGGATGACCGTTTTGTGCCCTCGGCCATAATTCAGACACTCTAAACATGTGAGGTCATACCCCATGTCGCTCATCATGCGTTTCGCAATTTGGCTGTATTACAAAAACTGATGCGCTGGGTCCTCGTCTTCCGACTCGTCCCACATGGTGCGTAGGGGACTATCGATTCGGCCAAAAATAATGTCTTTTTGATAATTATTTCGGGCTGGCACAACAAATACAGCTCGCGACGATTCCATCGGCCGCGTTCTCGCGATGTATGACGAGCATACTGGCATGTGCAGGGAGGGATCGCCGCGGAGTTTTGCCCACGAGTCGTTGGGTCCATCGTCCTCAGACGTAGAACAAGGCGACACATAAGCAAAGTTGGACTTTTCATTCATGATAATCTTCTCCGTCTGAGCGGCGTTGGTTACATGATGACTCTCATAACCGATTACAATTGACTCGAAGTCGTTTAGTATTAGGTTATTATCGTACTCAGGTTCGCTACCCGCCTCGTTACCGCTCCCCGGTTCTTCAACCGGTGGCTCGACGGGGTCCTAGTAAAATAGAGAGTCTGTGAAGTAATTCTCGACGCCTTTGAAGGGTTATCTGTCGGCCACTACTGTTTTCACACGTTCGCAATCGTCCACATACTTCAAGCATTGGTGAAGGGTGGATGGGACTATTCAATTGCCATGGATCCACGGGCGCCCTAAGAGCACGTTGTAGGAAGGCTCGGCATCGATGACGTAGCAGGTCACCTCCGTCTTCATGTCGCCTATTTGGCATTTTAGGCGGATTTTACCCAGCGGCCGCATCCCCGTGGCGTTGAAGGCAAAAATGGTTGTGGTGGTCGAGGACAGACATTTCAGCGGTATTCCCAGGTGCTTGATTAACTTCAGGGGTACGATGCTCAACACGGAACCCGGGTCGACTTGGATCCGATCCACTTTCGCCGACCCGACGTATCCCGTGAAGTACAGTGGTCGATCATGGGATGTGTTCTTGATGAGAATATCCTCAGGAGTGAAAGTGATGCACGGGACCCATCTTTCTGAGACCTGACAACAATTCGCACATTCTTGTCCCGCCTCCGTCTCTTTCGAGAAGTGGGTCGAGAATGCCTCTGAGTCCGCCAACGCCTCCTGTAGGGCCTCCCGGGTAGTCCTGGATAGCCTAAGGAGGTCGTACATGGTAATTCGCGCAGGGATGCTTTTTAGCTACACGAGCACGTTGAACCTGAACGGTTGGTGGCTCGAGCTTGGTCCGTCTGGATTGGGAGGGGTTGTCGCGACCGGCCTCGCGGGAGGTCTCGCTGTGCTCTCTACCCTCGCAGGGTATTCCTTCGCGAATTCCTTTCCTGCTCTCGTGGTGAAGACGTTGGTGTCTTCTTCGGAGTCGGTCAGGGCGGTTATCGCTGCGTTATCTCTATCTGGGATGGTAGAGACGACGTTGCAATGCTTTCCCTTGGCCTCCTTCGAAGGCCTTGTAGTCCACTGTTCATCGTTAAGGAGGTCTGGATGGACCCACATCACCTGCCCCGATGGCAGCGTCTGTGGGACTAAACCTTTCCCCCGCTGGTTATGAGGATCGTCGTTGGTGATCTTCAAGACTGCTTTGGGGATAGGAACTACCCCTGCCGAAGCTTGAACCTCCGGGAGATCTGTCCCAAAGCTCAAGGTGATCATGTTCGTAGTCACTTGCTTTTGGACTTTCTCCTTTTTCAAGACCCCTGCGTCGTAGAGAGCTTGGAGCTTGTCTTTGAGGACATAGCACTTGGTTGTGTGGTGACCAAGGAATCTGTGATAGGCACAGTAACTTGGATCACCGGTCTTGTCCGCCTCCTCAGGCTTCGTGGCTTCTGGTAGTTTGATTCGGCCGCTCTTGAGCAGTGTATCGAACGTTGCCACCACCTGATCTTCCTTGAAGTCGTATTGCCACGGAGGGCGTTGCTCGAACTGTCTGGGCTTTGACCTTGGGGCAGCTTTTGGCGTTGGGGCGGAATCGATGGCTATGATCTCCTTTCCTCTCGTTCGAGGGGGATTCTTTGGCACAGTCGGCTCCGCAGCTCCCTTCTTAGGCTGTGGCTCTTTGGCCTCTAGCCTCTTGATCATGTTCTCTACCTGTTCACCCTGACGCACCAGTTCCTTCCACGTCCGGGTTTCCACCATGCCTATTTTGGATAGGATGTGGATCGCCAGGTTGTTGCGGCACATCTCGATCAGTGTCGACTCGGAGACTTAGTCCCGACAGTGGACTGATCGGTTCCGAAACCTTTTTACAAAGTCGTTGACCGACTCTGACTTTTGTTGTTTTTCGGCCAGGAGAGTGGTCATCGACACTTCCGTGTCGTCGTCAAAGAAGCGGGCCAAAAAGAGTCTTTCGACGTCGGCCCACAATTTGATAGAGCCGGGTTCCAGCTTGCGGAACCATTCAAAGGCCACCCCTTTGAGGGTGCCTATGAATAGTCGCGTGAGAATGGTGTCATTCCCTGTAAGGAACCCAGTCTGTGCCATGAAGTAGTAGATGTGCTGCGAGGGCGAGCCCTTGCCGTCAAATTGCACCAAGCTGATCGGCTTGAACTTCGCCGGGTACGGGACTGTATCCTATTTAATAGGGTAGGGACGGACCACCCCCAGCTTGTTCATGTTTTGCTGAAGCTTCAGCGCGTTAAGCTGGTCTTGGAACTCGTCGAACCTCTTATCACGGGTGCTATCACCGGTATGTGACGTCCCTAGCGACGTCTTAGAAGAGTAATCAGATTGCGGATTACTGTTGTCTTCCGTTTCCATTGCCGGACGACGGGGAGGTACCCACTCTTTGTCCCCAGTTCGCCGAGGTAAGGGGCGTTGGGTTCTCTTCTTCTTGTTCTTCTTATTCAGAAGTTGCTCCATCATCTCTCTTAGAGAGTCGATGGTTGCCTGTTGTTCCTCCAGCTTTTGAGCCATTGTCTGCTCGTGGGTGAGTTCCGTCATGTGTACCCTCGCAGGTGCTTCCTGGCTTGAGTGCGAGGTTTGAGACGTGGCCGCCACCGAGTGAACCTCGTCTTCGCTGCAAGAGGGAGGGGCTACGGTGGAGTAATCAAACCCGATGCTTGTCCCTCTGTGACTACGGGTACGCTGGTATATGTCCCCTTGTTGGGGTCGGGCGAACCGAGGGTTAGGCCTCAGGATGGAGTCCGAATCCGGAGAGTCAGAGAGTACCCCCTTACCCTTGTCCGTCATGTTGACTGTGGCGGACGGGAGTTCTAGGTCGTCGGTAGTGAGTCCTTTTTGGTGACGATGCTTTCGACGAGAGGTCCTCTGCTGAGAAGGTTGTTGAGAAAGTCTCTCAAACACCAAAGGCTTCGCCGTTCCTATGCATTGGCAGTCGGCGAGTACCGTGTGGATGAGCCATTCGTAATGGCACTGAGGACTCACCTCATGTATAGTGCGTTTACGAGTTAAATATTCTCGGAGATCTCCTGTGGGTGGTTGGTGATAACCCCCAGCATCGGAAGGATCGCTTGGGTGAGTACACGAGAGATCTTTAGATGTACTCTTTGGCGCACGCTGGGTGGAATGCTGTGGTACTGGAGTTAGGCGATCTCGCCTTGACGGGCGAGTTTTCACGTTTGGGCGAACTCCAGTGTATAGGCGAGTTTCGACCCTTCGTTTGAACGAGCGGGTTCGTGAAGTGTCGTCTACTTCCTTGCCTTTACGTTTATCCGCCAAAGGATCATGGCGAGGTTCGCCAGCCTTCGAGGATTCGCCTATTCTGGTAGGCCCACTCGCTTGGGGTGGTTTATTCGCGTCAGGGATGTGACCTGAGAAGCAAAGTCCACCTGAGCGGGTGGCCCCGTCCTTTTTGGCTGGCGCTCCTGATTTGGAGGGCCTCCTGATATTGGGCGAGTTGTCCTCTTGTCTGACGCTTCTCGGGCCTGTATGGTAATTCAGGCCGTTGTGTGAAGCGGAGGTTTGGGTTTCCTGTCCGACAAGCGTCTGCCGTCGCTGTTGGCAAGCTCTTCCAGCGGGGAGAGCATCCGCGCGGGCTGTGGCAGTGTAGCTTATGCCGGAATGAACTGGTGCTTCCTTCGTGACGGGTGTCACCGAGGGTCGTTTGGCGACCCACCTAGTAGACCCTCCCCTCATACTCTCGATCTGGGACTCGGCCTCGAGAGAGTTCGGGATGGATTTCCCCGTCGAGACTTGGGTAGAGCCTTCTGGCGTGGGAGCTTTGACCGTCTGAGGTCGGCTCCTGCGCACGACTCTGTGGCGCTTGTTGGACGCTTCGCCACCGAAAGAGGAGGAAGACAAGTACTCTTCGTACTTGGCCTGGTCAAACTTGATCTCTAGGGACTCCATCGTCGTCGCAACAGCAACCTCGTCAAACTGAGCTACCACCATTTCGTTTGAGGAAACAGCTTCTCCCACTGTGGTCGCCATCTTCTATAGGTGTAATTTTTGATCTCCCGAAAACAGGGAACTTCGTTTGTATTGATAAAAAGTCTTATTACAAACTAATAATCAAATGATTACAACAGAAGCAGAGGGAAGGCCCTCTTTGTTTAATCGTGGGGACTTTAAGGTAGCTACAGGATGCTTCACTCGGTGCTCGTGCCAAGTCTACTTCCCTTAGATGATTCGACTGAGGTTGTCGGAGAGCTTCAGTACTCGGTAGAAGCTTAGGGTGAGGGAGTTCGTCTCTTCTGGCTCGCCGGCAATCAGGGCTCGGAGCTAGGAGATGGCGCTGTAATGCAAGGATATGCAAGAAGCCCCTTCCTTTTTTGATTGATCAATCGATCGATCCCCTTAGGGTTGCTGAAAGAAGCCTTTAAATGGGAGAGAGATAGTTTGGCTGTTCCTGAAATTATGGGATGTGACCATACATTGTTCAGAGACATCTTGCTGTTCCTCTGTGCTACAAGCGGTCATTCGAGGAGCCACATGTTGTGTCACATCGCGCAGGAGTGGGAAAGCCTCTCCTCGTATCTGTGACAGCGGCTGCCAGATACTTGAGTGGATCTGGCCAGCTCATCGAGCGCTGGCGGCTATTGCTCTCGGTTTGGACAAGTGAGCTAAGCCGCATTTATGAGGGTGCAGGCTTGCTCTGATGCCTGTCCGCTTACTTACGACCGCTTGACGGTCCTGGGACACTGTTCCCCCTCCCGATGCCTTAATAGGAACGGGAGAATGGATGTTTCATACCCGAGTGGGTTTGGGCAGTTTGCTGTATGCCGACGGCTCCGGCTCTCGATTCTGATGGGTGAGGTGACCTGCATTTATGAGTATGCAGGCCGGTCCGGCGCCTGCCTTGTTCGCTAGAATTGCGGATGGCCGTCTGATGAGTCTGGAGCACTGTGCTCTCTCTCTTCGCATCGCGGGCAATAAGGGAGGCTTGTCCCTGGAAACCCGGCTTTCGACTCACGTAGGTGGACTTGGCCCTCTGCGAGCGGGTTTGGTATATGAGGGCGGATTTGGCCCCTGCGAGCGGATTTGGCTCATGAGGGCGGATTTGGACCCCTGCGAGCGTATTTGGCTCATGAGGGCGGATTCGGACCCCTGCGAGCGGATTTGGCTCATGAGGGCGGATTTGGACCCCTACGAGCGGATTTGGCTCATGAGGACGGATTCGGACCCCTGCGAGCGGATTTGGTTCGTGAGGGCGGATTCACTCTACTAGTGGGCCCATGTGACCTGTCGTGTGAGGGCCCAAGTGTGCCATCGGGCCCGTTTCATGGCTACACTCCATTCTTCATCTAAGTGGATGGTCTTGACTTGTGGGCGAATTTGTTCGTTAGTATGCCGCGGTAATTTTTACCGTCTACAAAAGCGCTCTGTAAGGAATGAGGTACTTAATCGATCTTTGATCAACCTTTGATCCTATCTTTACCTGGCTAACTAACTGAGTAAAACTTTTATCTTTTCACTTAAGGAATTTTTGGTTAGGAGCTGGTCTAGCTGAGTTAGTCTTAACCCTAGAGTTAGCATGATTGAAACGTGATTGTTTTTATTTGTTTTTCCTTTTTCTTCAAAAAAATAAAATAACTTTTACTTTTTCTTTAAAAAAAGTATAAAAGAAATTGTTTTTGGTGCATACAAAACGTGGATTAGGGATAATACACATCGACAAATTCGTTTTGAACAAATGGCTAATCCCCATGTTTTTTAAAATTTATGTTATCCCAATAGGATTGAAATCCCCTATGAAGCTCGGAAGTTTGTAGAGAGCCCATCTCAGTATTCGGTGAATGATCCATTTTTTCCAACCTACAATTCAGGTTGGGCAAGTTACACAAACATTGCATAGAATCAGGGAAACCACTCCGGAACTCAAAACTTCACTCCCTCTTCAACCTAACATTTTTCTAGGGAAAATACAGTTCCTTTTAATTTTTATCCACAATTTTAACAACCCAGTCTGTCACATCAAAATCAGTCTCCTCATCATTAAGTTGTCTCCTCTTGATACAGATCATGATGAACGTCTTAATATTTTGGAAAAATGTTTTGAAATCATAATTAAGGCCTCCACACTAGCCACAGATATGTTAACTCAAACATCCTACACGATGAACTCCTTTATGCAATCAATCGAACTCATACTTAACTCTAACACTCAAGCCATAGCTAGATTAGAAACCCACATTGATCAACTAGCTAGTGCCATAAGTGAAGGAGATGAAGGAGAAATTCCGAGTCAACCCGTGGTCAATCTTAAGGACACTCAAATGAATGCAGTACAGTCAGGAAAACAGGTCGATAATCAGGAAAGAACACCTTTAAGCCAAATTCTTGTTCCAATTCATTCTCCTTCTGATAACTCAATTCAGGAAAGACCAGAGAAAGAAGAAGAATAGTCAGATCCAAGTTTTGAGGAAAATTTTGGTGAGGAGCTAAAAATATTAGGAGGAGCTGAAAATATTAGGAGAAGCAGATCAGGTTTGTCAAAATAAGGAAACTGTATTAAACAATTGCTGCTTTGAACTAAATTTTGAAGAACTCTTTCTTGATGAACTAAGATTTTTGGAAAATAAACAGCAATCAAATTTTTACACATCAACCATGAATCATGGGGTTGAGGAAATTGTTAAAGAAAATTTGGTTGTTAGAAAACAAACATTCATAAATCAAGAATCTAAGTTTAAAACGCATGACACCAATAATACCTACCTTCCATTGTCACAAGAATTATTGAACATCCTGATATGCTTGGAATTTCAGCATAGTATTGATTATATCATTTTGAATTTTTTTAAAATCCGGAGAAGAATTATAAAAGAATTTAATATAGAATACGAGCTCTTCATGTTGAATACTTCATGCTACATTGTTTGTTTTGTTTATTTCAGAATAACAAAAAGAATTTATTCTTCTCTCATTTGAGAGTTTCTTGTTCAGTTGTAAAAAAAAAGAAAAAAGAAAGAAGAAGAAAAAAACAAGAAAAAAAGGAGAAAAAAAAAGAAGAATACATTTCTGATTCTATCCTCCTCAGACCAAAGGTAATTGTAGATTTTTATCAACTGATCAAATGTAAGTACTTTACTTCATATCTGCTTTATTTTGTGCATCATAGAGTTTGCATTGAGGATAATACAAAATTTAGGTGTGGGGGTGGGAATTAGTTATTTTTTCTCTTTATTTTACATTTTTAGTTGCATTTTTGTCATTTTTTCCCCCTTTTCTTTAAAAAAATGATTATAAAAATATTATCACTTCCCAAATTGATAGAGTTATGTAATAAATAATTTATTTGATAAATTTTAAAATTTGCTAATCCGTAGTTTATTATTTACTCAAGTTCACCTTTTATGATAACTCTAAATAAATTTCTTAAGAAATGATTTTCAAAGTAGTATACTTTACTTAAGCCTTAACTTTGATTTTTATTTAAAATAATGGAATTTATGTATGTTTAGCTTAGAGTTGAAAATAATTTTTCAAAGTGTCTTGATTTACATATTTTTTAGAATATATATACATATACATTAAAAAAATTACAAAAGAAGAGTGCGAAAATGGGCACCAAAAAAAAAGAAAAAGAAAAAGAAACTCTTGAATTCAAGGTGATTCTATCTTATAAAGCCTAAACTGACCGAGTAATTAAGCCCAAGGAGTATTTCCATACTTAATGACCTAAGTCCAATTGGGTTGGGATCCATTAGCCAAAAACTCGTTAAATGGTCACTTAGAAAGCCCGTAAAATAGAAAAAAATCACCAAGCAATAAAGGGTTAAAAAAGTAAAAAATAATAATAAAAATAAAAATACTAATAAATGTTATATATATATAGTTATATTTGTATATATGGTCTTGGAAAATATTTTAGATCAAGCAACTTGAATCTTATTTTAAACAAAGAGTTAGCATGTTCTTTTCAAAACTTTTAAATTAAATTTCTAAGTTTGGCTTGGTTTTGTATTGCTATAATGAGAAGATTTTATAGGAAATTTACCTTAGAGTTATATATAAAAATATTTTTTTGAGTAATAACTAGCTTCAATTATCAAGTAAATTTAGTTTTTTACTGACTTCTTTAATTTGGCAAGTTGACCAAATTTTGTGGGTATATTCACTGTAAACCCTCATGAGACTATAACTCGTCCACTAGGATAACCTAGGGGTTTAAAGGCTTGTTGTATGCGCTAAATACAACCGCGATTCCTATGAAAGTGAGTTAGGTTTTCTTTTCTTTTTTCTTTCTTTACTAGAGGACTAGCAAAAGTTTAGGTGTGGGGGTATTTGATAATCATATTTTATTATAATTTTATACCCTCATTATCTATTTTATATGAATAAATATGCCATTAATAATTATTTTTATTTTTAATTACAGGTTAATCAAAAATAAAACGCCCAATATCTCTTCTCTCAACAAAACCCATGAATTAATGAAGAATATATGCAAATACATGAAAGAGCCCAAGCCCAAGTCCAAAAGTCCAAAGCCAAAGCCAAATGAAAGAGGAAATCAGTGGATTACAAAAGGAGGGATATGGGTATCAATGCCAGCATCGATATTGGTATCGATACCTACGTCGTTCTGTTACAGATTAATGGCTAAAATTTATTTATTTTGGATAATATTTCAATCCAATGGCTCTCATTTACTGATGTTTACTAGAAATAGGGGTAGAGAGTGAGGGGTTGAGGGTGTGAAAATTTTTGTAACTCCATTTGGAGAGGAGGATCACTCTTAATTGAGAAGGCCTTCCAAATTTATAACTTTTGTTACAATAAATAAAATAAATTTTTAACCAATTTACACATTTCTTCTCTTTGTTGGATTATGAAGATGGAGATGAAGAATTATTTGGAGGTTTGCATTTCTTTTATTTTTTTCTTTTATTTCTTTTTTTATTGCTTATTAGTTTAGATTTATTTCTATGCTTGTAGTTAGATTTTATTTTCTTGTTAAATAGTCAAGAGGCTAGAACCCTCTTGTCTTAGATTTATTTCATGCTTATACATTAAATTTATTTCATGTCTTTATTTTCTCGCATTTAATTCTTGCAATTTATTTTGTAACTTAGTTTTTATAATTTATTTTGTAGTTTATATTTTATTTTCTTACACTATTCGCCTTGAGGCTAGAACCCTCTTGGGATTAGTTTTTATTTTTGTTTATTTTTTATTTTTTTTATTCATCTTTAGGCTAGAACCCTCTAGGGAATCACCATTTTCTAAGAAGTGGATTCAATTCTAGATTACCCATATCTTTAATTGAATTCGCCATCTTTACTTTCTTGAATTTTCTTTTTATTCTTGATTTTCCTTTTTGATTCTTGATTTTATTCATCTTTCTTTTTCTCCATGTGAAAATCATTCATTCTTTGTCATATCCACTCTCACTTACATTTTGTACCGATTTACACACTATCACTTCCACTATCTCTATCTCTCCACAACCACATTTACTCATCACTCCTAATTGTCACATACACAATATAAGAACCGATTCTAATTTTCTGCTATAAAACACGTTCCTCGTGGAATCGATAACTTTTTATACTATAACTTAACACGGTTGTGCCCTTGCAACATTTTTAGTACATGTTTATGCCGCATCAATGCCTTTGATGATAATTTCTATTGTCATCTTCTCTGCGATGGTAGTTCTCAATGATGGAAAATCTTCAATATTATCATAGTTTCACATCCATATATCAAGGAAAAGAGTATAGCACTTGTAGGAGTACGGGCTATTGTTCGATAGGCCCAAAGGCACTCTCTGAGTTTCTCATCCCAGTCATGCTTATTAGAAGAAATAAACTTATTCAGAAGCTTATTATTGGTTTTGTCAAAGGCTTGTCAGACCATTAGCAACCAGGTTATATGTCATAGAAGCTGCATCATGGATCCGTAACACTTGAAGGATGATCGACTGTTAAATTGTAGACCATTGTCATGGACTATCCTTCGGGGAATACTAAATTGATAGATGACGTGGTGTTTTAAGAAATTAACTATATTAGACGTCTTGATTTCTTTTGAGGGTATAACTTCGGTCCACTTGGAGAAGTAGTCGGTGATGACCAAAATGAATCGATGGCGACCAAAATGAATCAATGGTGACCAAAATAAATCGATGGCCTTTAGAAGATGATTAGCTAATTGGCCTGATGACATCTATTCTTCACATCTCAAATGGCCATGAGGCCACTATCAGATGTAATATCTTTGTGTGATGATGTAAGAAGTCTACATGAAATTGGTGTAGGCCATATGTCTTTTGTCATTATTAGCCAATAATAGCCTAGACGACAAAGTAGATCTTAGAGTTTAGGTCTAGGTTGATGAGATCCACATGTACCATCATGAACTTCTTTGAGCACCTCTTGGGCTTCATTTGATGCAAAGCAATGTGCCATCAAATGATCCACTATACAATGTTTGTATGGTAGAATCATAGAAAAAGTTGAAAGCTCTCCTTTGGATGGAGATTGCTTACTTTTGATTATTTGGAATATGCTATGCAAGGCATAGTCAACGATTGAATAATGCTGAGCGTTGGGCTTGAAACCCCCTGAGTGTAGCGTGCACCCTATTTCTTCCAAAATATGTTTAGAACAACATAATTGGTGACTAGCTACTGTAATCCGCTTAGTAGACTTGGAGGTCAAGGATAAAGTGGCTGCGGATGATGCCAAGGCATTGGCATAAGTATTATCGAGATGGGCTACATAGTCAATGTAGAAGCCTTCAAAAGAACGAGCAAGCTTCATAGTTGCTTCATAGTAAGGTAAGAGATTGGTGTGTCGGACTTTGTATTACCCTTTTATTTGATTGATGATTAACTTTGAATTACAATCTACTTCAAGATATTTTGCACCCATGACTTGGGTGAGTTGGAAGCCAATTTGAGGGAATTATACTCAGCTATATTGTTAGAGCATAGTTCAGCTAATGACTATGCTCAAGGAAGTGCGTGATCATGGGGATCAATAAGCACTACCCCCACTCATACGATGAACATTCCTTTGTGATTACTACGTGATGCACCGTTGAAGTTAAGTTACCATACTTGATGATCTGAGGTAACGTTTGATTCAAATACCTCATTTGGAAGGCCTTCATGGAGTTTGGAAGACTTAGCGATATGATGGTCCGCAAGGAGCTCAGCTATTACTTGGCCTTTGACTGCTTTAAGGTATGAATGTCATATCACACTGAGAAAGCAGAATTGCCCATTTCACGAGCCTAGAATTTAAGGATTCAAGCTTGTTGACCCTATAGTTTTGATGATGATTTGACAAACAATTTATTGCTAATAAGTTTTCTAGTGTTTTGTGTTTATGCTCTCTTTTCAGGTAT
>BQKN01066458.1:280061-300489 GCA_022839385.1 Asparagus kiusianus
TTTACAATCTCTCACAATCTCACTCTAGAATTGAAGAACAGGCTCTCCAAATCTCAATTACAATTTAATCTCTCTTGATTAAACTCTCTGATTGTTTTAAACCCTAAAACATTCCCTTATATAGGTGTACAAACGAGGGTGGCAAAGTGGTAAATAACCAAGCCCAACCCAAACAGGAAAACGCGTAAATAGAGTCTCTAATGAATCTGGAAAGCTCCGATGAGTCGACTCATGAACAGTTATGAGTTGACTCATGACCTCATATGAGTCGAATCATAACTGATGAGTCGACTGGTTAGAGACATTTTGCTAACAGGACTTGAGTTCTTGAGTCAACTCAAAACTATATATGAGTCGACTCATGACTGGTGAGTCGACTTATAAAATGATGAGTCGACTGGTCAGAGCCGAACTGTGAACTAGGCTTGGTTTCGTGAGTCGACTCATGACAGTCATGGGTCGACTCAACCTGATGAGTCGACTCATGTACATGTATGAGTCGACTCACAAGCTGAAATCTGGCTACTTTGACTTTTTGATTCTTTGCCTAGTTCCTCACTCCAACCTGCATTCCCTTGCACTATTTGACACCTCTATTCTCATGCTATAATGAGAATCATCTATCCTCAAGCTTCCATGAGGATCGCTAAGTTCTAAAGAGAAAATACACATGTATCATGGGTCCCCCCTTTAGGAACTTGAAGTCCCGTTCAAGTTAGAACTTCAGCTGAGGAAACTCACGAGCTCCTCCTTCCTTGTTGAACCACTTAGCTTTGCTAGGAACTTGACATTGACGTCCAATGAAAAACGACTTCTTCATCCCCCGTCTCGTCGTGGTCGTCTTTCGCTCCAAAATGCAATCTTCCTTCAACAGCTCCTCTCTATCAAATCACAAGTCTTCAACATGCGGAAAGATCACCTTGTCATCACCTTCATCATCTAGCAATGGAGGCTCAAACAACTTCAAATACTTGGCATTGATCACCGAATACATGCTTAAGTAAGGTGACAAATCCAGCCTAAATGCGTTGTCGCCAATCTGATCGAGAATCCAAAACAGACCATAACGAATAGGCTTCAACTTCTTTCCTTCTCCTTTTAGCCTCTCCTTACCCAATTTCATCCGTACCATGTCGCCTATGCCAAAGTTACAAGGAACCCGATGCTGATCATGCTTCGCCTTATACTTGGCTTATGATTTCTTCAATTGAGCTTCAACCACTGCATGAATATGCGCAATCTTCTCTAGAAATCACAGAGCACGTTGTCTTTCATTCCCCTCCTTGACGTCCGTCGTAGCTTCACTCGAAAACACGAGATCAAACGGACTCGGCGGTAAGAATCCATAACAGATCTCAAACGGTGACTTTCCCGAAGATCCATGAATCGTCCAATTAAAAGCAAACTGCAAATATGGTAAGCTCTCATCCTAAGTCTGGGAATGCCTGGAATTATACCCCCGCAACATATGCACCATATTCCGATTGACTACCTCCGTTTGCCCGTCTGTTTGTGGATGAAAGGTCGTGCCCTTCTTCAATTTAGTTTCCATCAAACTCCACAAATAATCCCAAAAATGCCCGAGAAACCGGCTATCCCGATCTGAAATAATCGAACTCGGCAACCCAAAATGCTTCCACACATGCTCGAAGAACAACTGTGTTGCACCCGCTCCCGTCACGGTCTTCTTACAAGGATCAAAATCACCATCTTACTGAACCGGTCCACCACAACGTACAAATAGTCATGCCCGCGCTTGGTAGTCAGCAACCCTCCTAGAAAATCCATAGATATGCTCTCCCACGACCTAGAAGGAACTGGTAGTGGTAGGTACAATCCCCTCTTCCTGTTAGAAGGCTTCGAAATACAGCATAACTTACACCCTCAAACATACTTGGTCACATCATTAAGCATCCGTGGCCAAACCACATGTCACCGTAGATTGAGAAACGTCTTCTGAATTCCAAATGCCCTTGCACACGCGAGGTATGTGCTTCCCTAATCCACTGCAACCTATCACCCTCCTCTGGAATGCATAATGATGTCCCACGATATAACAAGACATCTTCTCCAAGTGCATACTCCCCCCTTTGACCAGCCTTCGTCTGCTCAAACACACTACCGAAGTCTCTACTGGATGTGTACAGCTGTACATACTCCAAAGGAACCAAGGGCTAAATACGCTTCACCACCAATAAAGTCCTTACCGACGGATGAGATAACATATCGGCCAACTTGTTTGTCGCCCCCTTCTTGTACCTAATAATGATGTTGAAAGCCATCAAATAAGACATCCACTTCATGTGCTGCGCCTGCTGTAGCTTCTTCTAAGCATGTAAGAACTCCAACGGCTTGTGATCCGAGTGCACAACCACCTCCTTCCCCAACAAGTACACCCTCCAATGCTTAATCGCCTGATAAAGTGCATAAAACTCATTGTCATAGGTCGGGTAGTTCGCAATAGCACCCGTAAACATCTCAGAATGGTTTTTCACTAGTTTCCCATCCTGAATCAACATCATGCCTATCGCATAACTAGACGCGTCGGTCTCTACCTCAAAAGTCCACTGCAAATTCGACAAAGCTAACACCGCTGCCTCCGAGATCTTCCTCTTTAGCAACTGAAAAGCCTCCTCATGCGTCCTCCCCCACTCGAACTGAACCTTAGCCTTTGTGAGGCCATGTAACGGTGCCGCATAAGTCAAAAAATGTCGAATAAACTTGCACAAATACTGGCAAGCCCCCATGAAGCTTCTCACCTCAGTCACTGTCTTTAGTGTCGGCCATTTTGTAATCACCGCCACCTTACCCGGATCTATCCTCCTCTGGCCCTTCCCCACGATGAAGCCGAGATACACCAACTCGTCCTTCCCAAACTCGCACTTCTTCTCGTTGAGCTTCAGCTGTCCGTCCTGCAACACTCTAAACACCTTCTCCACATGAACGAGATGCTCCTCCCAGGTCCTACTATACACCAAAATATCATCAAGTTACACAATCACAAAATCCTCTATGAAAGGTCGTAACAAATCATTCATGAGCCTCATAAAAGTCACCGGAGAATTGCATAACCCAAACGGCATCACCAACCACTTGAACAAGCCCTGTTTGGTCTTACGTCGTCTTCCAAGTGTCTTCCTCCCGAATCCTTACCTGATGATAGTCAGACTTCAGATCCAACTTCGTGAAGAACCTCGCTCCCTCCAACTGGTCCATAAGATCATTGATCTGTGGTAGTGGGTAACGATTCTTGATCGTTATCTTGTTGAGCACCCAGTAATCCACGCACATACGCCAGTCTCCATCCTTTTTGGGCCCCAATAACACCGGTGACCCGCAAGGTGAACAACTTGGCACTATCACTCCCGTCTCTAAGAGCTCCTGAACCTGTTTCTTGATCTCTTCGGACTCCTGTACTGATGTGCGGTATAGGCCTATGTTCAGCAAGGAACTCTCGCCGATCAACATAATCTCATGCTCTACACCTCACCATGGTGGAAGTCCCATGATTTTCGAAAATAAGTCCGCATACTTGGCCTTCAAACTATCAAGATCTCCCTCCTGAAGCTTGCTCAAAATGGACAAGCATATCCTACTCAGCTACTCTTCATAAGGCCGAATGAACAACAAAACGAACCTCCTATCCGCATTCACCAACCTCTTAGCCTGAGTCACCGTCACCAAACTCGTCTCCTGTGGAAGAGATGCCAAACGAAAAATGAATTGCGCATCATCCTTGGTGAACGTATACTTTTAGGCCCGCCGATCATATACCATGTGTCAATCCCACAAGTAAGGATTGCCCAAAATAACTTGGCAAACATCCAACGGAACCACATCACATTTGACCTCGTCAATATACGACTCATGGAGTGTAAATCTGAACGTACACTGGCTCACCACACTCAATCCCGCTTCCTTCTGAATCCACCCTAGTGGATAGGGCTTCGGATGCTTCACCGTCTTCAATCCCAGCTTTTGTACTAATGCTTCAGATATCAGGTTCTTCTAACTTCCTATGTCTACAATGTCATCCACCAAACTAGTCTTGACCTGCAACTTCAAAACAAAGAGCTGCTCCCTCGGGTCGTCGTCTTCTTTCGCGGCCCGTTTCCCCGTCATAAGGTTGAGGCTGCTGTTGGGCTCTGTCATCCCGGGAACCTCCTTAGGACCCAGTGTTATCACGTATGATTTCTTCTCCTTTTTCTTCTTTAACCCTTTCGGTTTTAGATGGGGGTACTTCTCCCAGCAATGATCAGCCACGTGCCCTGTCTGCTTGTAGTGATTGCACGTCAATCCTGCCTTCCCCGAGTCACCTTTCTTCTTCTCTTCCTTATGTTGAGAGCCACTAGACTTGCCTCCCGACTGTTTGGAATCACCCTTCGTTTCATTGCCCTTCTTCTGTTTGCCCTCAATGGCAATTGCCTTCACGCTCGCCTCTGCAATCGTCTCGACCGTGAACAGCTTCATCTCCTTCCGGATGTAATCATTCAGACCCGCCATGTATTTCATGAAGATGGAATATTCCTTCGTTGCGATGTTTAGAACCATCGCCTGCTGCTAAAACTCCATCATATACTCTTAAACGGTCTGATTGAATCTTTAGCGCAAGCCATATTACTTGTACTAACGCTCTTCGAGGAACCCCACAGGATAGAACTGCTTCCTCGGTAGCTCCTTGAATTTGTTCTATGACACCGTCTTCTTTTCCTATTTGCAATAGGACTTCTACCACATCAACGTGTGACCCAAAAACTTCAACATCGCGAACACGATCTTCTCCTTGGATGAATATCCATAGAGAGTGAAGCACATCTCCATACGCTCAATCCAATCATCGAGCTTCTTCACATTGACACTCCCATCATAAATAGGAATCTCCACTTTGAAATCAATCTTCAAGTTTTGGTAATAATTCTTACCCCTGTATGTGAAGAAGACTTAACAACCTCGGCCACTTCTTCCGAATCTGATTTCTCGCGTTCTTCATCGGACTCAACAAGTTTCTTCTTACCCTTCGAAGAAGATCCATCCTTTTTGTCCCCTCTATTGATGAGACCCACGAGCTGAGTAAGAGTAGTCCCGATCATCTCTATCTGCTTCTCCATACCATCAAGTCTTGTTGAGTTATCTTCTTCAGACATCTTCTCCTTCCTTATCTTCTGGACTTCTTCCAAGGAAATAAGGATCAAGCCAAGCTTCTTGTATTATGATCGAGTAAGGACCATGCACAGGATGCCCCCTTTACAGGATCTGATTGCTCTGATACCAACTTGATATGAGTTGTCATGCGAGCAACTTTGATCGCGGAATTATCAAAGGTGGGTAGAGGAGAAAATAATAAGAACACAAGAATAACTCAGGTTTTGGGCGAAGGAAAATACCTTCTCTAAATTATGAATATGCACTTTACAATCTCTCACAATCTCACTCTAGAATTGAAGAACAGGCTCTCTAAATCTTAATTACAATTTAATCTCTCTTGATTAAACTCTTTGATTATTTTAAATCCTAAAACAATCCCTTCTATAGGTGTGCAAATGAGGGTGACAAAGTGGTAAATAACCAAGCCCAACCCGAACAGGAAAATGCGTAAATAGAGTCCCTAACAAATCTGGAAAGCTCCGATGAGTCGACTCATGAACAGTTATGAGTCGACTCATGACCTCATATGAGTTGACTCATAACTGATGAGTCGACTGGTCAGAGACATTTTGCTAACAGGGCTTGAGTTCTTGAGTCGACTCAAAACTGTATATGAGTCGACTCGTGACTGGTGAGTCGACTCATAAAATGATGAGTTGACTGGTTAGAGCCGAACTGCGAACTAGGCTTGGTTTCGTGAGTCGACTCATGACAGTCATGGTCGACTCAACCTGATGAGTCGACTCATGTACATGTGTGAGTCGACTCACAGGCTGAAATCTAGATACTTTAACTCTTCGATTCTCTACCTCATTCCTCGCTCCAACCTGCGTTCCCTTGTACTGTTTGACACCTCTATTCTCATGCTATCATAAGAATCATTTATCCTCAAGCTCCCATGAGGATCGCTAAGTTCGAAGAGAAGATACACCCATATCACAGCTTCTAAACCAAGGCCTCGAATATCAAATTCTTCTCGCTGCCTGGATCAACTATGGTATCAACCAAACTGGTCTTCACCTGTAACTTAAGAACAAAGAGCTGCTCTCTAGGTTTATCGTCCTCTTTCATGGCATGTTTCCCCTCATAAGGTTGAGACTGTTGTTGGGCTCTCTTATCCCAGGGACTTCTTTCGAAACTTGAGCTATCACGTATGCTTTTTTCTCCTCCTTCTTCTTCAACCCCATTAGCTTGATATGAGGATACTTCTTCCAACACCGATCAACTACGTGCCATGTCTTCTCACAATGACTACAAATCAGCCCTACTTTTCCTGGATCATCCTTCTTCTTCTCCTTCTTAGATTGAGAACCACTAGACTCGCCTCCAGCTTGTTTTGCATCTCCCTTTGCCTCGTTGCTCCTCTTTTGCTTGCCTTTAATGGCAATAGCCTTCACACTCGCCTCTGCAATAGATTCCACCGTGAATAACTTCATCTCCTTCCGGATGTAATCGCTCAATCCCGCCATATAATTCATAAACACAGAATATTCCTTTGTCGTAATGTTGAGGACCATCGCCTGCTGTTGGAACTCCGTGGTGTATTCTTGAACTGTTTGATTGACTCTTTAACGCAAGCTGTACCATTTGTACCAACCCTCCTCAAGGAATCCCACTAGGTAGAATTGTTTCCTCAGTAGCTTCTTGAACTTATTCCACGACTCTGCCTTCTTCTCCTACTTGCAATAGGATTTCCATCATGTCAATACATGTCCCGAAAGCTTCAAAGTCGTGAATATAATCTTCCCTTTTGACGAATAGCCATAAAGAGTAAAACACGTTTTCATACGCTCGATCCAATCATTAAGCCTCTCGACATCTACACTCTCATCATAAATAGGAATCTCTACTTTGAAATCTATCTTCAGATTCTGGTGAGAACTCTTACCCCCTTGATGCAGAATAGTCTTAACAATCTCGGCCACCTCTTCAGAATCAGATTCCTCACCTTCCCCATCAGACTCTACAAGTCTCTTCTTGCCTTTCGAAGAAGATTTCTCCTTTTTATCCTTTCCTTGGAAAAGATTGACAAGTAGTGTGAGAGTCGAACCCATTATCTTCATCTGTTTTTCTAATGCATCTAGTCTTGTTGAACTATCCCCTTCGGTCATCTTCTTCTTTCTTAATCTCTGAACTCCTTCCAAAGAAGTAAGGATCTTACCTAGCTTCTTGTATTACGATCGAGTAAGGACCGTACACATGATCCTCCTTCACAAGATCTAATCGCTCTAATACCAACTTGATACGAGTTGTTGGATGAGCACCTTTGATCACGGAATTATCAAGAGTGGGTTGAGAAGAAGATGATAGAAGACACAAGAATAATTTAGTTTTGGCAAGAGAAAATACCTTTTCTAGATTATGAGAATAATAGATTATAAATCTCTCTCTCATAATCTCTCTAGAATCAAGAATAATCTCCCAATTTTCTCTAAACCCTAATCCCTTGGTTAGGATCTCATCTCTCTGATTTCTCTGATTTTTTAGAACCCTAAAACAATCCTCTTTAT
Source organism: Asparagus kiusianus (assembly GCA_022839385.1). Taxonomy (NCBI): domain Eukaryota; kingdom Viridiplantae; phylum Streptophyta; class Magnoliopsida; order Asparagales; family Asparagaceae; genus Asparagus; species Asparagus kiusianus. The sequence goes on from BQKN01066458.1 coordinate 287,717, forward strand.
AGAGTTTACAACGTGGATGGCAAAAGTATAATTAAACAAACCAAAATCAAATAGGAAAACAGAATCCTAGACGAACCAGGAAGGCTCAGGAAACTGTCGCGGTCGACCGCAGAGAACATCGCGATTAACTGGATCCAATGACTGAAACCAAAATTGACTACAGGGTTTTAGCGGTCGACCACTGAGTTTGTCACGGTCGATCACAAAAAGTCCAGAGACTTTTCTCTGTGCTGTGCAAGCTCACGATCGACCGCTGGAAGCTCAAAATGACTACTGCAGTCTTTTCCTATAATCCGCCTTTGTCGCTTTCAATGACTTCGTCCATGCCTCTATTCTCAAGATACCATGAGAATCATCTATCCTCAAGCCCCCATGAGGATCGCTAAGCTCCCGAAGCAAGGAAAAAGATACACCCGTATCATAACTCGAGTGAATTCATTTCATCTCCAAGTTTAGAAAATGACTCGGGTGCAATGTCAAGTGACATGTTCCATAATGCTTTGGATCATGTTTCAGTCAATTTACCGGTTGGTTCTATTATAGAAGAGGATGAGGATGCAAATGCAGATGCAGATGATGATTTTGAAGATGCTGAAGAGGAGGAACATCTTGATAGTATGCGATGTACAATTGGAGGAACTGATGAGGTCACCCGTTGGATGGATGAATATTATATAAACAACAATTATGTTGAGTCTGAAGAACCATTGTCAGAAGAGTTTCAAAATGAGGAGTGTATAAATGCCTCACAAGTTGAGTTCGTTGAGCTTGGTCCTAATAGCGAACGACCCGAGGACTTCACTTTCAAAAAAGGAGATGCTTTCGAGAACAATAAAAGTTTGGTTTTCGCTATACGTGAATAGTCAATCAAGAATCAGGTTAAATTCAAGCCGGTGAAAACGTATACAACCAACCATCATGTCAAGTGCTACTTTAACGAGAAAGCACAATGAGAGTATGTAAGTGCTCAAGACTAGAGAAATTCAAAGTATCCATGGAATCTTAATGCAGTGATTAGGAAAAAAATCTAACGGGCAATTTATGATCTCTAGTTATTGTGAACTTCATACACGTTGTAATCCAACTATCAATACCGATCATAAGGTAGAAAGTTCCTCTTATATCTTGAAGCTAATTATGTCCGAAGTTAGGCGAGAACTTGATCTTACTCCAAGGTAGATAATTACAAGGGTATATGATATGGGAAAAATAAATATATCCAAATATAAAGCATATTATGCATGGAGGAAGGTATTGACTAAAATCTTTGGAGATTAGAAGAAATCTTACAAATTACTTTCGTAATATCTTGAAGCAATTAAGAGGAAAAATATGGGTACCGAATACAAAATATTGTCTAAAGCGATTGCGATAGGAATAGAAAGGTTCATGCGAGTATGTTGGTCATTTGGACCTGTTATCAAAGGGTTTTCTTTTTGTCGTCCAATCTTGAGCATTGATGACACACATTTATATGACAAGTACAAAGGAGTGCTCCCTGCCCCCTCCTCCTCTCCTCCGCCCCAACTAGCCGCTCCATGCCTCGCCGTCCGTTCCCATTTCACAACCAGCGGTGAGTAGTCGATGCCCGCCTCGACCTCCTCACCTGCCCTCTTTCTCAAGTTTCCTCTTCGCCATAGCCGTAGCCCCCAAGTCATGGCTTCAAACAAATTGAGAGGGTCGACATCCATGATATCTTCAAAATGGTGTAAGTATTCAAAATTCTCATGTCCTATTTTTGTTCTGTATGGAGCTCAGAATTGCATATTGTATCTGATCATTATGTTCACTAATGGGTTTGGTTTGGATTTCAATTTGGGTGTGTAGTTTTTGTGTCTTAACTTCTTAAAGTTATGATTTTTTGCATGGGTTAATTGTAAAGGTTGAGTTTTTAGTTCCTGCGAGCTTGATTTTGAATGGGGGTGAAGTACAGTAGTTGAACATAGTTACAAATATGAACTCATTTTGATCATGTTTAGTTTAGTTTTCTATTAGTGTAGCACTTATTCATGGTTGAATCTACTTTTACGTTGAAAATGCCTATAATGTGGATGATAATGAGTAACTATTTCTCATACTCTGAAAGACTTTAATTTGACTGTGAATTATTGTTTAGTGAATCTTATCTTGTGTTGTACAAATTTGTAGAAAGAATCCCATCTATGCTTGACAAAAACTTTTGGCTTCTAAGTCGATGTTACTGGCTAAAAACTTTATGCATAATTAATAAGGTAGTAATATTTATTGTGTGTTTCGGTCATCACTAATGATGCTTATATAGTTATATGAGAATTGAAAGATTGGGACTTGGGAGGAACATCTCCATCTTCATGTTAATATTTGCTAGTCTTTCTATGAGCTTAGTATTTTGCTAAAGATAATTCTTGCTTGTGGATAATTCTTGCTTGTGGATGTCTTATCTTTTCAAGCAAGTCTTCTCTGTTGGATGAGATAGGTTGTAGTATTAGTCTATCAGCTCCTAGTACATGTTGTAGAGGTGTTCATTGTTTGTAAGAAACTGGGATTTTTCTCCTCTCCGCTTCTGCTTCTATTTGGATTCCCACCCTCCATCTTCCATGTGGGATTAATTTACCATCAGATGTATAAATCATCTTTGTATACTATTGTTAATACTAGCATTATACACATCCAAGATTCACACTTTAAAAGCTACACCGGCATCACCTTCTCCATATAGACTTTTTTTGGGTAATATACCTGACTTGCCGCACAAAGGTCCATGGCATTGGTGAAACCTCCAAATGTCTTTTTTAGACTAAAAGTTTTATATAACTGCAAAATTCTCCTTGTGCTTCATGGTTGAACCTCAACGATAATAACAAGAACAAAAAGGCATGTTTTTGATAGATGTTGCTATTAATTTTGTTGTGGTCATAGTACAAGCCATATAGAAGCCCTCATTGGACATTTCAATATCTAAAAGTGAAGGAAACGAACCAAACAGCCCCTTAGTTGATTATACTCTGAGACTACAATATGTATATTCACAAGTGAAGGATGAAATAATTTGAATTTTTTTGTGATGCAGGAAAAGCTAGCAGAGCATTTTTCACCTCAAATGGGCTTGACATCGAACTCATCCAGCAGTCCCCGTTGCTCTATGCTCCCTGATCGCCGCCGCTCCCTACTATAATTACTCGTAGCAGTAGTCGCAGCCCCCAAGTCATGGCTTCGAACAAAAGGAAGGGGTCGTCATCCTCGATTTCTTCAAAATCAAAGTCTTCCTCTAAATGTAAGAATCCTTTTTCATCGTAAATAAATTTTGATGAAGAATTTTTTTTCATTTTATGAATTGTTTAACCCTTTTATAGGTACAAAACTGATGGTTAAGCTATTCTTAATTTGCCTTAATGTAGGTAGTATGCATACTTACTACCTACTACTTTGTACTTTTAACTTTCTTAATGTAAAATTTATGGTGATTATTATCATGTCGAGTATTTATTTTAGATATAATGTTAGGGTTTATATGCGTGTTTTTCGACATGTAATATATACGTAGCTATTCTTAATTTGCCCAAGTATATTTAATTTTTAACCTTCTGAATTATAATTATCTTGTAGGGCTATGATAACACAATTAAGAATTCTGTCCAATATTTGTTATTTTTAAGATTTAATTGATAAGCGTATAGTATTGGATGAAAGGCATATGAAAGCCCTTGAGACGATACATTTTCACAACTTTCTACGGATACCCGCATCATTGAACAATGAGCAAATATCAATTGAATGCTAAATTCAAAATTTTAATCATGATAAATGCTCATTTTTAATTGGAAATAAAGATTGTGTATTTGGTATAGAGGATATTCACCGAATTACCGGTTTGCCAAAGGAGGGAATTCCAATAAAAATGAGTGGAACAGCGAGTAATACAATCTACACCCAAATTGTAAAGAATTATAAGACACTTAAGGAGAAGAATGGTAGTAGGAGTAAAGGCAAGAAGAAAGTTGATGAGAAAAAAAAGGCGGTGATTTGGAGGAAGCGCGATAGAATGGCTGAGATTATTCTAGATATGGCTAATAAAGACCCTGTAATATGTATGAAACTTATTGTGGTTTTCATTATCGACTTCATATTATGCCCGCGGACATGTAGGACATGTCCCTTGTGGGCGTTTCAATATACATAGCAGTTGTTCGCTTTGAAGAAATATAATTGGTGTCTTGCGGTGTTTACTTTTCTTTGCAAAGAGATGAATAAGGCGAAGAAGTCACTTAGTATGAGGAGCTTAGGGGACGTTCATACGCTGGTTACATGGGTGGTTTTTCCTCCGTATTACTGGTGAGTTACATGAGAATTACTTTGTAAAACTTTTTTTGACATTGATTATTGTTTATGCACATTATAATGTATATTTTTTTGTAGGTTTGGTTTTATGAAATAGTGGGAGAGTTAGAGTATACTTCAGATATTGAAGGGCTACTGCCGCTCTTTTGTGTTAAGAATACCGGAAAGTGGAGGAAGACTACCATGAACAAATTTTTTAGAGATCCGAAGTTTCTTATAGATATCGGCCAAAAGAACTCAGTTTTGTTCGTAGGCATCGCCAGAAGTATTTGTACACATCTTTGCTCTAATAGTTCATTATTTTTATATTCCTTTAAAAATCTTTATCTACAACTATTGAATGAGTACTAGTCCATTTTGTATATTTTTCTGTGTTATAGGAATCAAGGAAAGCTGAATTGATTGCAATAATTGTGAGGAAGACATCCGAGTGGAAGGAGCTCACTACTGAATTACGAGAATTAGAAGAGTGTGATGCTAGAGGCATAAATAATAACAAGGTGAAAGAGGATAAGGAAAATGCAAATGAAGAGAATAAAAGCAAAGAGGATACAGTAGCTAATGATTATGAGAATGTGGAAAACAAAAAGGTAGATGTTAATTAAAACTATTTCGAGGAAAATTTTAAAGAAGAAAATGAGGAAGCCGATATTGATGATGAATTTGTGATGAGCCCAAGTAAGGATGCTCGGTGAGTTAGTATTTTAAAAGATTATGAGTTTCTATTCTCCTTAGATTTTGCTTTTTTAACTTTTCATATAATAAATGTGTAACTCTTTGTTAATTATATGCATTTTAACTCCTTAAATATTTTACTCAAAATGAGGATGGTGGTAATGATAATAAAAGGAAATCCCCATCTATCAAACGGGCTGTTAAGAAGAAGAAGAGGAAGGATGGACCGTCTGTTACTTTACCCTATTTGCATCTAGATCAACCGAAAGAAGACACAAAGAAGAAACGGTTATCCAGATTTTGGACAGTCCTGATGGGACTACTAAAAATAAGTGCATAAATGAAGAAGGCTTCATACCTAGATCTTGCAGCTATCAAGGAAAGACACTAATAAATCATTATGAGAACAAATTAATAGACAACTTTCTACAATTGAAAATGACCAAGTAATTATTAATGACTTATGCTAATAATAATTCTTTATATTTTCTTATTTTTAGTCATAGTTTTCTCACACGTACTTACATATAGTGATACATACGTTTGGAAGTGTGCCAAAGCAAGTGTATCTCGCTTAGATGCTTATAAACTTTTAACAGGAGGTGAACTCAGTGACGATGTAGGTGCTAAATTGTGTCATGGTTTATAGTTGATATTGCATATAATTACATTATATTAAATATTTCATTCATTCATGATAATTTTTGTTGGTCATCGATGCATTTGTTATTCGACTTTGTTATAAGATTGAGACAACTAATAGTTATGATTGAAATACACATGTTACGTGACCATGGCTTGCAGTAAGTATATCCACTTTTTTCATAAGTTGATGGTATTTATTATTATGTTACCCTATATTGCTCACGTTGATGCATCTTTATAGCAAGCATTTCTGGAAGGAAATCTTGATGACAAAACGAATGAAGAAAATGTTTCTCAGCAGAAATTTTTAGAGTGTGAACAAATTTTGATCCCAATTGTTAGCTCCAGACATTAGCATTTGGTAGAGTTAGTGAGAGAGGAGAAAAAATTCTATCACTACTCCTCAATCAAGTCTCCCCTTTTTACCGCCGATGCTGCGAAATTTAGGAATAAGTTTATGAGTTTCATAGAGAGTAATTGGACGATGGGTAAATTAGAGCACCATGAACTTGTGTCAGTTAACGCTCCTCAACAAGGGTCGTATGTGTTTCATGTATTTCCATTGTAATAGTTTATTTTTTCTCAAAGTAATTTTTAATTTCATAATTATGTTTTTTGCTCAATGCAGAACTTTAGATTGCGGGATCTTTATGATTGAATTCATTAACAGCATTGTTAAAAAGCGATCAATAACAATCTCACAAGCATAGTGTGCAAAGTGCAGAGCAAGGTTTTGTGCAACTCTCTTGTTTGCACGCGATTCACCATATTTGTGAACTTGTAATTCACAAGGTATTTACTCAAATATTACTCCTTAACAATTATATGAGGTATTGTTGAATTTTTGCACTTGGAGGAGTTTAAAGCTAAAATAGATGCACATAGGGTGGTGGTTCTACAGAGAATGGTAGAGCCTTGTATTTTCATGTATGTTCAAATCACATTATGTTCCATATAGCTGTCGCATTGTTGTTTTGGTTGCTGATTATTATAGCATGCATTTTTCTATAATATGTGTTAATTATCATATTTGCTCTTGTAAATCTTTCGCTCGAACTTTCTGTTGAAAATAATCTAACCTTGTAGTTGTTTCTTTTGTGATTCAGAATGCCGAAGCTCGCTGCCCGCCTAGCCCGATATATCTAGGATTCAGAATTATCTATTTGTGTTGTGTTGAGCTGTTGAAGTCAATTATCTACTTGTGTTGAGAATATTTATAATGTGGATTCTATTGAAGCCATTTATCTATTTGTGTTGAGCTGTTGGAGTCATTTATCTATTGTGGAGGCTATTGAAGTCATTTATCTATTGTGGATGCTATTGAATTCATTTATCCATTTGTGTTGTGTTGATCTGTTGAAGTCATTTATCTACTTGTGTTGAACATATTTGTATTGTTGAGTCTATTGAATTCATTTATCTATTTGTGTTGTATTGAGATGTTGAAGTCATTTATCTTTTTTGTTGAGCTGTAGAATACCGTTTGGGACATGGTGGAGGCTATTTTGGGACATGCTAGCAACAAAGGATCCATTTTGTACATTTTACCTATCAACCTGGGAATGTGGAAGAAGCCACCTATCAGCCTGGGAATGTTGATTTGTTTTTTTTATCTACAACAAAATGCAACTATTTATGTCAATAGAACTTTTGAGTATTTTATTTGAAGCCTTTTTAGTTCAAGTTATCTGTAATGATAGTTTTGTACATGTTGTATATTCATCTTCCTTGTTCGGATTAGTATCTCTTTGTTAGAGAACAAAACACAAAGTTTAAAAGATTTCGGCATCCAATGGGAGGAGTTGACCAATTCTCTCAATTAGAAAAGATAAATTAAAAATTGAGGATCCTTAGACCAATTTTGTAACTCCTTACTCAATTTTTATAACTCCTTAGACCAGTTTGTACCTAGTTAGTGAAGTTTTGTAACTCATAGTTCAAAAACAATTTGTAACTCCTTACTCAATTTTTATAACTCCTTAAACCAGTTTTGTACCCGGTTAGTGAAGTTTTGTAACTTATAGTTCTAAAACAATTTGTAACATCTTACTCAATTTTATAACTCCTTAGACCAGTTTTGTACCCGGTTAGTGAAGTTTTGTAACTCATAGTTCTAAAAACAATTTGTAACTTCTTACTCAATTTTATAACTCCTTAGACCAGTTTTGTACCCGGTTAGTGAAGTTTTGTAGCTCATAGTTCTAAAAAAATTTTGTAACTCCTTACTCAATTTTATAACTCCTTAGACCAGTTTTGTACCCGGTTAGTAAAGTTTTGTAGCTCATAGTTCTAAAAAAAATTTGTAACTCCTTACTCAATTTTATAACTCCTTAGACCAGTTTTGTACCCGATTAGTGAAGTTTTGTAACTCATAGTTCTAAAAACAATTTGTAACTACTTACTCAATTTTTATAACTCCTTAGACCAGTTTTGTACCCGGTTAGTGAAGTTTTGTAACTCATAGTTCTAAAAACAATTTGTAACTCCTTACTCAATTTTATAACTCCTTACTCAATTTTATAACTCCTTAGACTAGTTTTGTACCCGGTTAGTGAAGTTTTGTAACTCATAGTTCTAAAAAAAATTTGTAACTCCTTACTAAAGTTTTGTAACTCCTTCCAAAATTATCAAATCACAATGTTAAGTTACAACCGGTGCAAAGAACACATAACTACATCCATACATACATTATTTTAGAATCACATTATTCTGAAACACGTGATTAATCCATACTACCACATTATCATCTCGCATACTTTAGATACACAATGTTCAAAGAACACATAATTGCATCCATACATACATAACTTTAATTCAAATTATCGCATTGTTCCGAAACACATGATTATTTTTGTAACTCAAGGAAATATGCTTGCAAACTGAATTGTTTTGGCCCTCCATTAACTTTCTCAACCTCCACCTATAACATTTTTCATCTACAAAAAAAATTGCAACTTTATTATGAAAAATGCATTGAAATGGAAAAAACATCAAATTAAGATTAAATATAATACGTTAGCTAAATGACAACGTGTTATATAATGTCTTTTCCCCTTACAAAATCCATAAAATCTTTGCTTTTTATACTATTTTCTTGAGCTATATCCATTCCGGACTTAATTCTAGTAGCCTTAGTTGGTCGTCCCTTCGTGGCAACGGGCTTATCTGGATCACGAATAGTAATTTGAGTTGCTTCCTCTATAGAGATGGGTATGGATGAAGTTGGCATCTTGTTGCTGTCATTGCTCTCATTTCCATCATCGTTAGGTCCCTTCTCTTTATTGTAATTCTCAACTTCTTCAAAAAAATGAGTCTAAAAGAGCACTAAACTTATCATGAAGTGTACTTGAAGTTAATGTATCTTCTAGTGCCTTATTACATCTACTCCTAAGGGCCCAATGTTTAATGATAGGGAGTTGATCTTCACTATTTGTAATGCAATTTCTATCAACTCCGAACCTAACATATCTTGCATTAATTGTCCATCGTTGCATAATATATCTAGATGGAATTTCTAATACTTGCTTCTTTACTAGAATGTGCAAGCTATATTTGCATAATATACCTTCCATCTCAAATCTCGCACAAGAGCACTTAATTCTTTTTTCTTTGGATGCACCAAAGACAGCATGATGTTTTACTATCTTCTTACTTCCAGCCTCCCTATCTATATTCCAAATGGCATAAGTAGCACTTGTGCCATCCTTTGACAACCTCTCATAAAGCATAGAGTAACTATCATTGAGTTCTCTCTGAAAGATAGAAAACATATTCTTTGTACAATTCTCTCTAGCTTGTTTTTCAATTGGATGTTCAATTATCAATGTAGGAATTGAGTTTGTGGACTTAAAATCTTGCTCAAATTCAGCGGCTCGTCGAGCTCTAACGACATTATCATATTGCTTAACAAAATCATGAAACTCGGTATTGGAATTTACAAAGTGATCAAAAAAAGCATTAATTCCCTTACTCCGCTGAGTAGATGTCATTCCTACAGTAATAGTATCTTTAAGATACACAGGAGCCCAATGATCTCGATTTGTATAAATTGACTAACCAACTCCTTTTATCTGCACCATATTTGTTCTTTATTTCTTCCCAGCGCTTTTCAAATTTTTCTTTTATTTTACTCCAATACCATTTGTTATACTTTATAGAAACTTCCTCACTGTAATCATAACTTATTGATAGAAGATTTTGTAAGGTATTCATATGAAGGTGCTAAGAACAAAAACGATGGCGACTTTGAGGAAAAACTTTGTGAATTGTACTACACATAGCTTTATCTTGATCGGTGATGATTGTTAATAGTGCTATACCCGACATACATTTCAGCCATTGGCTAAATAACCATATAAAGGTCTCCTCCGTTTCATCGGCCAATAGTGCACACCCAAATAGAGTAGATTGTCGGTGATGGTTAATTAACACCCGTAAATGGTGCAAACGGTAATTTTAAATTGTTTGTTCTATATGTAACATCAAAACAAACAACATCCCCAAATTGCAAGTAAGAAGTCTTCGCCCTACCATCGATCCAAAAAGTATCGTCCCATCATTTTCTAAATCTAGTGCAAAGTAAAATTGAGGATTAGATACTTTTTTCTCTTGAAATTGACGAACTATGTTCACGCACTCATGGCCAACATTGTTTCTTCGTTTAATTCTTAGATGATCTTAGTATTCTTGTTGAGTGAGAGAGCCTTGTTCATTTCCATGAGCAACGTCTACAACATTACAAATGGTAGAAGGCCGTAAACCTTGGCTGTCAAGAGTATCTATCAACCTTTTTATCGCTTGAGATCGATGAAGTGTCCGATGTGAGTAGTGCTTCTTTACCCAATTTGGGGTGGTTAACGGAGGGCCATTATGATTAATGTTTAAACTTCAGACCACCCATTTTCCAGTGCTTCTATCAAGTTCAATAACCATCCTTACGTTGCATCTACATCTTGTATCGGACTTTCGAATTACATTACGACCATCTTCTCTTTTATCTTTTAAAAAATTAAATCCTTCTTTGTCACATACAAAAAGTCTAGATATGATTGCATCTTTCTTTCTTGACTAAGACGTATGACCCTTGCGAATACCAAATCCCTTAAGTCCGGCATATGCATTGCAAAAATTATAACCTTCCTCATGCGTAGAGAAGTCCATTCCTATATATGGATCAACAACAAGATTACCTTTGCTATTTTCGACACCAATAGGCCCATCAACATTCTCCTCATGCTTGGATGCCTACAAAAATAGAAAACATATATTATGAAAACGACCCAATTCATGCTAAAAGACAAATATTTTGGTATATGTCATTAGTTAGTAGTACACTATAAATAATAAGACATTATCACCTGAGAGAAAAAACTTGCCGTAGATAGTAGATCATGGTGCTTGCCTTCAAGGTCAAGGGCTATATATTTATTTTCATCTTCATCCATTATTGTATCACGTGAGAGAATTGTTGCAGTGTCCATACTAGCTATCAAATTTTCAAATATAAAAAGGTAAAAAAAACTTTAAAAAATCGTCATCACGTTGATCTTTCAAAATCACTAGACAATTTCATTATCCAAGCTCAAAAACTAAAATCAACCACAATGAATAGTAGCTCAAATTGTACCAAATTCAAGATATAAGTTCAACTCTCAAATGAAATAAATATATAATAGTTCACACCAAATTTAAAGTTCATATTCAATTTAATAATAAACCTATCCCTAAATGTAAACTCAAATATAATCCCCACTATCACACATTTTGTCATATTCATAATTTACATCCCAAAATCTACATGAATTACAACATAAAATTTCCCTAACTATCATTGAGGCCTTTGTGGAGACCTAAGGGCTTTGCTGCAGTGTCGAGGGGTTTTGGAGAGTGCGAGGCAACGTGGTAGGGGGAGCTCGAGGGAGCGGCAGCGAGGGCGGGCAAAGGATGAACTCAAGGAAGAGGGCGTGGCGACGGATTATCATCAACGTGAGCAGGACCAAATTTGAGTTTACATGTTCACTTATTTTAACATAGGAAGCTAGTGAAAATTGGTATATTTCTCTTCAAGCATTCGTCATATTCAACAACATCCGGCCAATATTCTTATTTCTCAAGATGAATACGATGACCCTCATATATTTTGTTGTCATTACTGATATATCTCTGAATATTGTGATCCATATGCAAGGAGAATCTATAATTACTTAGCAACGCTATTATTATGCTACATGGAAAGCTGACGGGACCCAGTATATGATGCGTAGGTGTTTGAAGGAACTTCCGGCATTGATGACAAGTACACTACTGTGCAATTTACTGGGGAGATAATGAACTATTCTAGCTATTGTTATTTCATCATATCTTTGGTCCAAATCATTCTCATGTTTAATAAGTTTTTATGAATTTTCATATTGCACTTTTTTTGTTCAGTATAAATATGGGTGAACTACAACAATTATATCACTGAAATGTCAAAAGAAGATGATAAGTTATATTATAAACCTTACCTAGGTCTATCATTCAATTTACACCAGAACTGCAGTATTAAAAGGAGATTGATAGTTCATTTCCACCCAAAATCGACACGAGCGAAGGTTGAACTCAAGGTGACTACTCGACGCGGCTATCAGGGAACACGATGCAGAGGGGTTGTCGAGCTCGAGCGGCGGGCATGGAGCGGCTAGTTGGGGCGGAGGAGAGGAGGAGGGGGGAGGGTCTACCTAAATATGACGGCAAAGTGGGTTGAGATCGAGGGCTGAGCAGGGACGCTCGAGGGCTGAGCGTAGCTGAGCAAGGGCGCTCGAGGGCGAGGCTCGTTGGTCGGAGCACGGAAGAGGGCTCATGGGCTGAGCATGAGTGGCAATCTACGGCGTCGAAGTGGGCTGAGATAGAGGGTTGAGCAAGGGTGCTCGAGTGCTGAGCGCGGCTGATCCCTTACTTCACATGTGAGGCTCTTTGGCCGGAGCACGGGTGAGGGGTTGTGGGCTGAGGGGATGCGGCGATCTCAGGCAGCAATCTCGGGCGGAGGAGAGGTGAAGGAGAGGCAGAGGAGATATAGGGGGTTGGAATTTTTGAACGGAGGGTAGGGGTAGGGAATTATTGTGGGGGTAGTTTTTGAGCTGATATATATATATATA
>BQKN01066458.1:314788-343091 GCA_022839385.1 Asparagus kiusianus
TCGCCAACTCACTCGATTTCCCTCACTTGCAAACACTTGCTGGGTTCCCAAACACTGATATATATATATATATATATCTTATGTTTATACAGATATTCATCACAAGGGAATTATTTACTATAGATAATTCACCCATATATATACATATATACTATAGAAATTTTCGGGGTTTTACAGTCTCCTCTTCAAATGCAAGCGGTTCTCAACACTCTTTGTCAGATACTTGCTTTCGAGAATCTCCCAAATCTTCTTTGCAGAAGTCTCATTCATCACATCATATTTTAGATCTTGAGTCAAACAAGATCTAATCACACCACACGCCGTTCGATTCATCTTCTTCCAAACATTCTCTTCAATCTCATCTGGCTTGCCATCTAACTCCAAGATATCCTCCAAATTCTACGCGTTCAGCGCATCCAAAACCTCGCATCTCCATAATCCAAAGTTGTTTGTGCCATTAAACTTCTCCACATCTATCTTCATAGAGTGGATATTCAAACTCTGAATGGTCTTCGCGCCAGAAGCACCACCCTCGACACCCGAAACACCTTCTTTCCCCGACATCTTTCTCAACGCACCAACGAACGAAGAATAGATCCAAAGCTAAAAGATAGAGCCTTTAACCAAAAGATCCCACCTTTATCACCAAACGAAGCCCTAGACGAGCCTCCAAATTGATCTACTCTTCCAAATAGCCCAGGCGTAGCCCGAGCTCTGATACCACTTATTGTGCGCAACGGAAATTTCGGCAGAGTTTCTGGTGCACAATAAGAGAGAAAGATCAATAAGAATTCCTATCTCACTAAGGAAACAAGAATCTGAAGCGGATATCTCAACAAAGTGAGATATCGGCTCTTCCTCTTATCAGTTCTAGGACTGACCTGCCGAGGGATCCTAAAAAACTATTACAATGGCCACAAACTCAAACAACCAATTTTACGTGGTTCGACAAATAGCCTACGTCCACGGGGCAAGGAGGGGGAGATCTACTATTAGAGAAGAGAGAATACAACTAGGGTTTACAATCACTCAATCTAAACCCTCAAACAAATACTCTTAAACCCCTTACAAAAGTACAGCCGTCAAAACCCAAGAACAGCCGCAAACTTCTCCTTGTACAGTACTTGCACGAGCCCCTATTTGCTGCTTACGCGTTGCCCGAAGCCAATCTTTTTGCACGCTTCTCCTTGCACAAAACTCAGCCGCCTCTTTTATGAACCCAACTGCACCCCCCTCAATTGCACTCTTCCCTAGGTTACGAATTGATGGGTATTTATAACATATGGGATCGGGTGGGCCACAAGTCACAAAGAAAAAAAACACGACCGCAAACATCACGTTCACGTGATTGCTTTGCTGCCACTTTCTTCAATCAAATTTTTTTTTCTTCACGTGGGTTGTTGGCCCCACCACGCTCATTCACAGAGGAGGAGTCGAGGAAGGAGTTGACGACGGCGAGGACGGAGGAGGAGGGGAGAGGCAGAGGGATTTGGAGGGAGGGGAGGAGAGAGAGGGGGGTGGCGGCAGAGAATGAGCGGAGGTGGAGAGAGCCGAAGGAGGAGGAGGAGGAGGAGAGGAGGGAGGGGGAGGAGAAGATGGCGGGGATCGGGAAGATGGATGAGGAGGGAGGAGGAGGGAGGAGGAGGGAGAGGATGAGGAGGATGAGGGAGAGGGGGAGGTTGAAGAGGAGGAGGAGGAGAGGAGGAGGAGGAGAGGAGGAGGGAGAGGGGGGCTAGGAGTAGAAAACTGTATTTGATGAGTGGGTTTTATGCAAAAAATCCCATCAGCACTGACCGGAACAGTAACTTCGGCCAAATTTAAGGCCTATATGACGCCGGAGTTGAGAATAAATACCAATCTGACAAAACTAAAAGAAAATATAGCAACTTGTCACCAAGTCTCGAGAAAATATACCAATCTGGCCATTTTGCCTAAAAAAAGAAAAGGAAAATAAATTGAAAGCTACCAATTCGGGTCGGGTTATCTAGCCCAACCTACTCGCTACAAGTCCGATCCACTAACCCATCCGTTACAAATAAATAAAATCTCCAACAAAATCCGATGATTACAGCCAAAAACAATGGAATACCACCATCCGTACCCCTACGAATACGAGAAACCCCCGCCACCGCCGCCACCCCTCACCGGCGATTCCTACTACCTCCACCACCACCACCCTCCGCCACCTCCTTCCCTCACCGCCGACTCTTACTACTACCACCACCACGCTCCTCCGCCGCCACAGCAGCCGGCGATGGCCGCCGCCGCCTCCGCGAACCAGGAGATCCACACCCTTTTCATCTCCGGCCTCCCCGATAACGTCAAGGCTCGTGAGATCCACAACCTCTTCCGCCGCCGCGCTGGATTCGACACCTGTCTCCTTGAATACACCGGCCGCGGAAATCAGGTTCGATTTTGGAAGCATTTTTTTCAAGGGTTAGGATTCTATTGGTCGCTGATTGTTGATCGACTTACAAAGTTGCAAGATTTAAGGTGTTACCATGTTCCTAGATTGAAGAAACTGCAGTTTTTAGGGTTTATTAGTATTTCTGCTTACTCTAGGGTTTCCTTCTTTCATGCAGTTTTTCTCGTTATTTTGGGGTTTTTTTTGAGCACGCTGAAAATGTCTTTCATTTTGACCTTTTTATATCTCAGGTTGTTGCCTTCGCTACATTTTTCAACCATCAATCTGCTCTTTCTGCAATGGCCGAACTGAATGTAAGTTTGGGAGGAATAATATCCTTCACTTTTCTCTCCATGCAAATTCCTTTGCTTCTAAGTTTGATCCTGCGCCAGCATATATGAAATTGATTTGGTTACTAACAAATTTAGTAGCATATGTAGGATGTTAACAGTTTACTTCTGTTCATAAAAATTTCACGATTAGAAGTCATTGACGCTGGTAATTTTGTGGTTCAAAATGTCAACCTGGTATGGCCTTCTGAATATCCTTATACACTCAGTTTCTTAAGCTGGATTAGGGTTCTGCTTGTCCAATTTATAGCGATGCCTTGGAAAAAACATTTTGGAATTAAGGCTGGACATCTTTTCGGATCAGTTTAGCTTTGCTTCCATCTGGGGTCAATCAGACTGTATGATTCAATGGTTACTAGTTTTCACTTTTCTCCAATGCAAATCTCTTGCAAGTTTGATTTGTGTGTCAGTTTTAGGAAGCCGACTTCATCGTCAACAATTTCTTGGCCAGAGTGCGAAAATGTACCGCTGTTTCATATTCTGATCTACACCTACAAAAGAATGTAATGTTTTTAATGGGTTTCTCAGGAAAAAAAGTGTTTTAAGTTGTTGGGGACAGGTTAATAATAAGTTCTGGTATCTCTTAATTTCCCAGTAAATTCTTTTTTTAATGATTAAGAAATACAAAATGCAACTCCTACCTGGCCTAGATTTTGGGCCTATTTACTGCATGTGATTAAAAAGTAAGCATAGAGTACTTTAAACTCCCACTGAGTTTTATTGTGAAAGGACGTATATTTTTATGGAATTGAAAGGCTCCATGTAACGTTTTATGCAGCGCGTCTGATGACAATTATTTTTAATTAATAACATTTACTGTGTTATTTCTTTTTATGTTATGTTGCGTGAAACATAAACTCAGGGTTTTGGATTCATTTAGTGGAGTCACATCAGAACCGAGAAGTGAATGATAAAAGTTGAAGCTTTCTATCCAATCAGATCCCCGCCATTCGTAGTTTCCTTATCATCTAAGCTTTTGATTGCTTTGATTCATGCAGTATCTTTTCTATTTTAGGGAGAACACATTTTGGGGTAAAAAATGAAGAATGTCTTGACGATTCAAAGTCGTATAGAATCAAATTTAAACTTGAAAGGTAAACATGGTGAATCAGCTCTAATTTAAATTTGAAAGCTAAACGTGATGAAAACAGCCCTCATTCCCTCAAACAAAATCAACAAATTGATTTTGAACCATATCTAAAGTAGACAACTCCATTCAGTACTTCAAAACCAGGACCAAAATCTCCTTCATCAGCATCTCAAGGAGGTCAACATCGGTCTCTTGATATAGGGAGGAAGAGAGGGATGGGGAGGCTTGGACACTGAGAAGCATTAGAGTACTAGAGATCAGTGGTTAACTAGCGTGACTAGAGCTTTATGGCTGTGGATATGGAGGTGTAAGGATTGGTAGCACCAACTGTTGTTTTTTGGTTTTTTTATTTTGGTTGGGGGGGGGGGGGGGTGGGGGGGGGGTGATATATGGGGCTTCTTTGGGATGGATGATAAGTCACAGGAGATAGTAGGGTAGGAGAGAATTGAGGGCAAAACACCTTTTGGGCTGAGGATTGAGTGAGCAGATGAAGTTGTTGGGTATTTAGATTATTTATGTTTAAGTTCCCTATTCAACCAAATTAAACCAAAACCTAGTTCAAAACTGAATCTGTTTGAGTGGACAGGTTTGGTTGGTTGAGTAATCCAAAACACAAGTCAAAGCAAATGTGGTTCTATTTTAAGTATTTAACCTTTTGAATTCAACCCAGGAATATATGATAGGTTGGGAGCATTCACCTGTTCATGTGTAATCACTTTTTTAGTTTTACGCTAAACAGCTGGGGATCTTGTTTAGACCCATCCTTTTTCCTTTAAAAGAAAAAAACGCTAGGAATATGATACACAAAAGGGAACCTATGTTGATCTGGTGTTACTGAGTTCACAAATCTCTATCTTGATCTTTGACTTAAATCGGGTTATGACTGTTGGAAAAATGATGACTCGAGAGCTAATAGGGACTAGGGTGCTAGTCTGAGTTATTTTATAATCCAAAAGCCAGAATTATAAATCTTTTGCAAATCCCAACTCATTTGTTGCCAGCATTCCTAACTGGGGTTTTGGACACTTTAAATGCATGGAGTAGAGTTCTAAATATCAAATTTCATGAATTTAATCAACTTTGTTGTTTGTGTTTTTTATTGATACTTAGCTGATCAGTATGCCATCATATCATATTATCTGTTCTTATTTTCAGATTCCATTATTAGCATATCTCCTTGTCTCAATTCCTGTCGTTGTTTCTATTTCAGGGAGTTATCTTTGATCCTGAAACTGGAGCTACTTTGCATATTGAGCTGGCCAGATCAAATTCTCGCAGACGTCCTAGGGGTACCATAGTATATTGTGACTCTGAACCCATATCTCTTGTTTTTCTCGATTGATTGTCTAATGGGGAGTTGTTTTTTTTTATAGTGGATGGAGCATATGATATAATTGATAAACGAGCTAAAGTAAGAAATGACGAGCAAAATATATGGAGCAACAATGGTAATGAAAATGTTGAATAGTGAGCAAATATTTTCACTTACGCGCATGATCTCAAAATGTTTTCTCTGTTTCTTTTTGTGGCTTAAATTCTGTGTATTGAATACAGATAATCACATTGTTTAAGTTAATTATTAGCCCAGCTTATATTATTTTGGCGACATTCACATATCTTTAGCTGAGACTTGCAGACTAGTTATCACCAAAGACACTATCATCAAAACTTACTCTACAGCTCACTTGCACATGTTTTGGCACATTTTCACGATCAGGAAACGGTGGATCTGATGCGGACACAGAAATTGAAAATTCCAGCAAAAAGGGTGCCACACAGAGGTTGAAATGCACTTCACAGTAAATTAATTTTTAATTAAAATGTTATAGTTCCACAGTTTACCGTATCATGTTTGGTACCAGATGAATGTTTATTTTCATGCATTATAGTTTTATTTAGCCCTCTAATAATTTTTTTTTGTTAAATAACTAATTCTTTTCCTTTTCGCGGGAACAATTTGTGGCAACAGGAAGCGTAAGGCAGATGATTCTCGGTCTGCTCAAAATGTAAGTTTTCAACATAGAGTTTTAGACTTGGTTAAAAAGAAAGCTATATTTTCTTCAAAATGTACTTTCATTAAGAATGTGATTATAATAGTGGGAATTGTAGTCAGGCCCTCAATTTGGCATTTAACTACATAGACACCTTATGTGTAAATTAATTACGGCTTCTTACATTCTCACTGAGTTGTTTTTAAGTCCGAGACATCAACAAACAACATTGCATTTCACATCTCTGTCCTTATACCTGTGCCAGAACATGTAATTTGGTAATTTTTAAAAAAATGTATTTTTGCATAAAAATTTGAAAATCCTCTTTCTCTCAACCTCCTTCTGCCCTCTTGTGCTTGTTGGGCTATAGGGCCTTTCTTGCTTTGGACTAGTGTTTCCAATTAGGGCCTGTTCATTTGCCTTAAAAAATGGGAAATCAAAGAAATAGAAAACTATTTTTAAGAAAAATAGGTTTTTGAATTGTTTGGTTGGCTAAAAAAAGGAAATCAAAGAAATGGAGATGAGATGAGATGAGTTGTCACATTATTATTGGATGATGTGAGTGATTTTTTAAGAAAACTAGTTTTGGTGTTGTTCGGTTGGCCAAAAAAATAAGGAAATGAATTATAAGAAACCTATTTCCAGTAGTTTTGTTGTTTTCTTTTGTTTGGTTCATTCTAAAAAATAAGAAATGAAATGTGATGAGATGAGTTGTCATTGTATTATTGGGTGATGTGAAGAAAGATTAAGAAAAGTGTTTTCACAACTTTTTGGAATGAAAACAAAGAAATGAAATGTTAATGAGATGAGGTGAATTGTTTTAATATTTTATTCGATGATGTGAGTGATTTGGAATGATGAAAAGAGATGATTTGAGTGATGTTTGGATGAAAATAATATTTTATTAGATGTGATGGATAAGTGGTTAGATGAAAATAATATTTTATTAGATGTGGTGGATGAGTGGTTAGATAAAAATAATATTTTATTAGATGATGTGGATGAGTTATTGGATGAAAATAATATTTTATTGGATGTTGTGGGTGAGTTTTAGGGATGGAAATGGAAGAAATGGATTATTTTGAGATTTCCACCTTTTCCATTTCCATTTCTTGGTTTTTAGGAAATAAACGAACAGGCCTTAAAGGATTTGAGGTAAACACCACTCTTTGTTGTATTTGGATTAGGTGTGGAGTCTTCCAAATAAAAATAACTTAAATTACAACAATAACAAAATATTTATCAAACTTTTCAAGCTAATTGTATGACTTATTTTCTTTCGTTAGACTCTGTTGAGGTCCATTTATTCTGTTACATTAACAATCAATATGTCCTTAATTGCCTTGATCTATGTTTGTTTTGAGTCCACATATAGTCCTTGTTGCTCCATTAGTTCTGATTCTCTCGTAATATTACTTCTGAAGTTAGCAATTATGGGTGTTCATTGCACATGTAAGTTCTGAATCAGCCCTCCTCTTTTTATCCTCAATGGGAGCAACATAACTTTTTACTGATGTAGTTTAAGTGAATTCACTTTTTATCGAACTTCGGCTTGTTTATAAATAAATAAATAAATGTGTGAATTCCATTCAGGACTTCTGAGAGAGATTGCATCTTCTTTTCTTTCTCATGCGCTGTTTCTCAACTAGAATTCTAGGATTCTAGGACATTGATTTTCTAATTTCTGGATTTCAGGCAAACAAATATCTCATTTTGTTTGTTACAGCTGTAGTTTACTTTAATATTATTGCTGAAATTTGGACTCTTTTACATGTCAGAATTCTAGTTCTTAAAGAGTCCTTATAGAACTTAGAAGTAGCAGCTGAGTTTCCAAGTACATTGAGGTTCCAAGTAAGCAACGAGAATTAGAATCTAGTGAAATTATGCACATCGTAATAAGTTACTACGTAGCTTGCTTTATTTTTAATTCCTTTTTTTTCAAGAACCATGGACAGAACATATAAAATTTGAAGCAAGATGTAGACTGAAACCAATGTAGTTTTAGGATCATGACGTTTGTTTGTGGTTCTTTACTAGTAGTGATTAATGTTTTCAGTAAATAATCTTGCTTGCTAATGTTGTTCATGCTTACTTCTTCAGGCTCAGCAGGAAAAGCAAACTTCAGATGGTATTTCACCCTGTTCTACTTTGTTTATCGCTAATCTGAGTCCATTGTGCAGTGAAGAAGATATAAAGAAAATATTATCAGAGTAAGTTGATAGTCTTCATTTTCATTTATTCAAGAAGATGACGTCGATCTATATTGTCTCTTATGTTTTACCAAACAAATTTACCTTGACCATTTGATTGTCACTAAAGGAATTTATACCTTTTGTTATTTGTTGCTAGATGCCGTGGCTTCGAGGTGCTTAAAATGCAAAATAAATCTGGAAAGCCTGTTGCTTTTGCTAATTTTTCGGTATGATCTTATTCATCAAGGATACTTCCCTTTCTTTTGCCATTCATTGCACTTAAATAATAATGCTATTATCTGTTTCCTAGTTTCATGATAATTTGACCTTCTACTGGAAGGTAGATCCAATAGTTTAAATCAACTTTTCACGAGCAGAAAAACAACACCAGACCAGATTTATGAAAGAGGGAACAACCAACCAGTAAGGTCATAGATATTACAAATAAAAATCGCAGTTGATTTCCATTCTTGTCTTCCTGCAGGAAGAAGTTCTATGTAAAAAAACATTTACTCAAATCTATCCATATTTGTGACTTCATGAGCAATAGTGACAAAAGTTGCGGGTGATCGAGTCTTTGTAGCATTTCAGATATAACCAGTCTAGGAAAAAATGTCAATGGAGAGTAGAAATATATTAAGGCCTAGGAATCATGGTCCTATGCCTTTTCCAGTATTAAACTCACAAGTTGCAATTCCAATTGTATTACTGTAGATATATTTTCTAAAATAAACTGTCTAATTTGTTGCTGGCAGAACTTTTGTTCCTTTAATGTTGAAGTTCCGGTGCTACAAATTCTATGTTCAAATTTTCTGTATTTTGATAGTTTCAATTTGAATGCTGGATCTAAATGATAGGATCTTTGGATTCTAATCGATGAACAACATATGTATAGTCTTCTGAAGGAAAGACAGGGAGAGCAAGGGAGCTTCTTTTGAATAGATTCAACGAAGAATTTTTGTCAAACTATTACCTTCTCGTGAAGTCGAGGAAATTGGGTTACCAGGAGATGAATGTCGGCGAGATCTAAAGAATGAGAAAAATTAACTGTTACTTGGAAGCTACATGCTTTGGCGTATCATTAAAATTGGCTGGTTGAAGTTTGGCAATTGTGGATGGATGTACTTTGATATGGATAAGTGTTGTCCATTTAGGGCCTGTTCGTTTGGCCAAAAAAACTGAGAAATCAAACTTTAGGAAACATATTTTCTATTATAATTACTTTGAAGTTGTTTGGTTGGTTTAAAAAAAAAGGAAATTATAGAATAGGAGATGAGATGAGATGAGTTGTCACCTTATTATTGGATGATGTGAGTGATTTTTTTAAAAACTTGTTTTGAGGTTGTTTGGTTGGTTAAAAAAATAAGGAAATGAATTGGATGTATATTATTGGATGATGTTTTGAGGTTGTTTGTGTTTGGTTCGTTTTTAAAAATAAGAAAATAGATGAGATGAGATGAGTTGGAGGTATATTATTGGATGATGTGACATGTACTTAAGGAAATTAATTTCTTGTTTTTTTTTAGGAAATGGGTGGAAAGAAATGTTTAATGAGATGAGATGAGTTGTCACAATATTATTGGATGATGTGTGTGATTTTTAAAAATGAGATAAAATGAGATGTGATGAGTTGGATGATGTGACACATTTCTTGTGTTTGGTTTATTTTTAAAGGTAAGAGAGGAGATGAAATGAGATGAGTTGGAGGATAAAAATAATATTTTATTGGATGTTGTGGGTGAGTTTTAGGGATGGAAATGGATAAAAATATTATTTTATTGATTTCCTTGTACCGATTTCCTTTTCTTGGTTTTTAGGAAACCAACCAAACAGCCCCTTAATATAAACTTCTGCATTTTAGCTGTTTCATGCCTGTACATCATTATCTATCCGAAGCTACTTGCAATTGAATTATTTTCAGCGGGGGGTCATTGCATAATTCAAGAGAAAACCTGATGCATACTATATTACATGTGTTCTCTCATTGATGATTAATAAACGGACAGCAAGAGAAGGTTGACAGACAAGGTGTGGACTATTGTACTTTGGTGGACATGGTAAATTTGGTGATACTTTGGAATGTAAGTGAGATCAGAAGATTCTTTTGCTGGAATTCATTGGGAGGTGAATATGTCTTGTGAAAGAGAAATTTGAACTACGGAGCGTCGGAGCCAAAGATCGGTTCAACTACCTTGAGCAGACAGTCCAGGGAAAAAGTTTATTTTTTTTCTATTTTCTCAATCATGATTAGAGCTAATTTGTTTGCCATGGAAATGCTCACTTATGATTTAGGAAATTTGTATCCATGTGTAGGTTACTGAGACATGAAGTAATTATGTTTGTGTACTCCACATAGCTTTGTGGGCTCTTTACTATTTGTCCTGCAATTTACAGTATTTTATACAATTTCATTAATTATTTCTTCTTTGCTGTTGCAGGGTATTGAAGAAGCGACTGAAGCCAAAGAAAAGCTCCTGGGCAGCTTGCAGGCTGCTGCTGATGATGCTGGCTTGCATTTGGAGTATCCTACCATATACATGAACACAATTCTTTATACAATTCTTTTACTCTCTAACTTTTTTACTGATGAAACTAGTAACAGGGTTTAGAATTTCTCAAATCTTAAGTTTTAACGGTGCAGGAAAATGACTTACTTTGTCTAAATAGCAATTATGTACCCTATCGTTTCGCCTACTTTTCACTTGAATACCCAAACTTGTATTTGGTAGCAAAAAAAATACCTTAAAAAATTTTAAACTTGCACTTATATACCCTAACTTTTTTTGGCGGCACTTAAATACCCTGAAGTTTTCTTGCACTTACGTGCCCTAACCTTTTTTGGTGGCACTTAAATACCCTAAAGTTTTTACAACTAGCACTTTAATACCCTGAAGTTTTTAAAACTTACACATAAATACCCTCAGTTATGCAAACTTGAGTGTATTTTAGTGCAGGTTCTAATAACTTTAGGGTATATAATTGCTACCAAAATCAGGTGAAGGTATATAATTGCAAGTTTAAAAAACTCTAGGGTATTTTCTTGCTACTAAATACAAGTGGCGGTATATAAGTGGGAAGTAGATGGAACAATAGAGTATGTAAGTGCTATTTAGCCTTTTACTTTATCCTTTGTATTTTATGATATATCTTCTCTACCATACACAAGAATTTTCTTGACTATATCTTCAGATATGCAAGGTCCAAAATGAGGAAAACATAGGGCGAGAAAGAATGAGGTCGTTACTGATTTGCAGGATGGGTTTCATAGTTTTTCATATGATGCCTGCATCTAATAGTTCCATAGATTATGAAATAGTTGTGTATGTTCACTTGGAGCTGGCGTGCAGTACTTTGCTATTCAATCGCTGCCTGTCCGTATGTTACAAAGATGTGAATTTGTATTGCTCTTCTGCCCTAGCAAGTACTAGTTTCATGTTCATCACTTTTGCTGATGCTTGATTTTTCCTTAGTTGAGAGGTTTTGTTCTGATGCAGTGATGGTGGACTATTGAGGTTTGTTTCAAGCTTAAAAAATTAGCTTTACATTCTTTGGTACAATGCTAATAACTTTGTTGGCTGGTATATAATTGACAATCTCAGGTCTTTTTGGGTTGTCATGTTGTGTTCAATAGCAACCAAATTAGAACGCTCCATTAAGTTACAGATTTAGAATTAGAATACGTTCGTTATACAGGGGGTGCTAATCATGAGCTAGCAGATTGTCTAGCAATATTATGACTATTATAACGGGGTCTTACTGTTCAAACTATGTTTTGAACTATTCTTTTGGAGTTGGGTCTTTTCTGGTTGTTTTGTGATTAGATGGGAATGGCAGGTTGATATGGTGATGTAAATGTCTTAACACGAGAGGTTTTGCATAATTATTAGTCGGTCTTGTTCGAAGGGTAGAGTACCCTTAAAATGCCCCTCGGTTTGATCCTCCTCGTCCTCTCATTTGTTTCTGTATCATGTTTGGTGGTGGCCGTCACCACTGAGCTCCACCCAGACGCCCGCACCACCGGGCAAAAATGTGCTGACTTCGACACTGACACCTCTCCCCAACACCGCTCCCAGATGCCAAAACTCCAATGCCCTTGTCCTTATGGTCCTGTTTGTTGGATTTAATGCTTGATGATTTGAGAGAGTGAATAAGGTTCTGACACAAGTAATGTTGAATTATATTGTATTTTTTATTTTTATTTTTCCTATTTTATTTTTATTTTATGGTACAAAGTAAAGTTAGTGGTTACTGCGGTGGCGGCTGGGTAGGGGTGAGCCAACGGTCAGTTTTGATAGGTTTCAATTAAACTAAAACCAAAACGAACCAAACCGAACCAAAGATTGAACCGAACCAAACAATACATATGTAAAGTTAGTGTTCTCTTTGTACATTTTATTTTATTTTTATAGTAGAATGTAAAGTTAGTGTTCTCTCCAACATACAGATTTTTATATGTACCAAAATATTTGATCATGAGAGCCAGCTATTTATCATGAGAGCCAGCTATCTTCACTTGGTATAACCCCAAAGAATTGCTACTAAAGTGCAACTTGTCTGTTGCTTAATTAGGACAACCTTGTGTTATTGTAAATATTATGACAAGGATTAACATTATTTTAAGTTCTCATGTAATCGTTAAACTAATATCAAATTCTTATTTAAAATACACTTCATGAATGCTTGAACTTTCATGATCTCCTCTTCTGACATCCTGACATTGTTAAAACATTGGGAACCATCGTCTCCACTGCCAAAAAGCAGTAAAATGTACCAAGGGGCTGAGGGGGTGTTTGTTTCAACTTTTTTTTTGGATATAGGGTAGATTATAAATTCTAGGATGAAAAAGTGAGTTTTTTTAAGTTTATGGATTCTATAACCTTTGTTTGATTCTAAATAAATTTTGGGATATTGAATACCCAAATAATAAAAAACTATTATATTATAGCATTTGTGAAATCCCCTCTTTGAGAGAGGATTTAGGCTAGATCTCTCCTAACCCGTGTCCAGCTCATCAAACTTTACACTGATATCCTGAAATTAGTTTCCTAGGGTCACCGCTTTTGTCTCCCTCCTCTTTTACCAGCCGTCCCATTTTCTGCACGAAAACCCTAGATTTCGTTCCCTCCTCTCCGTCTCTACGACGCCACCCCCTCCCTCCTCTTCTTCCTCAACCTCACCGGGCTCCGCCTCCTCCTCAGCGTTCCCAACTCCCAGCTCCACCGTCCTGCCTCTTCTTAACTCTCCTTAACGTTTTGGGTTAAATTGATTTGGTGTTTCTGTTGTTTCAACCGAACTTCTCTCCAACCAAACTACGCCTTCTCCTTGGCAGGTAAATCTCGTTCCCTTTCTTTGTAAATTAGGGTTTCTTTGAAATTTTGGGGTTTGGTGAAAATAATTTGGGGTTTCTGTGAAATTGATTTGGTGGTTATATGTGAAATTGATTTGGGTTTGGTGAATTTGGTGCTGCATAATTATTAGTCTCTGAATTGATTTGGATTTGAAGACGAAAATGTTCTGGTCCAATTGCTTGAAAATAACCGGGATATTCTTATCTGCACACTTGTAAGATTAGTTTGAATTTCGTTTGAATTCTCGTTCCATTGATTAGTCTATGAAATTGATTTTGACTTCATGTTCATTATCTGCGCACTTGTAAGATTAGTTTGAATTTCGTATACTATTTTAGGACTTTAATTTGCTTTTAGTTTTATTAGCTTATCCCTTCAGTTCTATAAAAAAAAATTATCTGCGTCCGAACACTTGAACATTGGATTACTTAACTCCTTAAAATTTTGAGTTAAGTGCTTAGTTGATCTTTATGGACCAAACTCATCTATAAAAAGATTCATTAAGTAACAATTAGATTCTTATCTTTGTATCATCATTCTAATATTTGTCTTAGTAAATACAAGACAATGTATCATATTTTTACAGGAAATTTCTTTTTAGAACAATGTAGATGGACGACATTGATGAAGAGACGTTAATGAGGATGGTTTCTAATGCTACTATCTTTGTGATGATTTATGTGTTTTCTTGTTTAATGAGGATTTGTAGCAGAAGGAAATCAATCACTTACCACCCTAAGGTGGAAAAAAAAGAGAAGATAGATTCTAGAGCTAGGAAATCAATCATTTATCTTGGAATTAACCCCGGTCTCTCTCCAATCACTCCTCTAAGCATTCTCGTGTATTACAATGTGTTTTAACAATAAGTGCAAATAAAGATTTTGTTCTCTAATACAAATGATAACGAAATTGAAAGCTCACTCAATGAATCACACTCACAACCCAAATACTAAATATAAAAGACTAAAGCTCAAATGGTTGTGTGTAAACAATGAGTAAAACGAAATTAAACTCAAATCAATCTAGCATAAATATATGAGAATCAAAATAATAATTAGCTAGAGGATGAGTTTAGAAAAACTTCTCCAAAACAAAGAGAGATTTGAGATTTGAGGATGGACTCCTCAAAAAACGAAATTGAGATTCTTCTCTTTGTCAAACTTTCTTCACATAAACAACCACCCATAAACTTAGAAACAAACTAGTGAAACAATCTTATAAAAACTCTAGTGAAAAACCAAGTCTTGAGGATTATTTATAGCCTCTCAAACAAAACAGCACAAAACTAGCAATTACAGTAAAAAGTGCAGATTAGTTGACTGGTCAATTTCATCGGTCGACTGATAAACTAGCCGTTGGCTAATTCTGAAAAATAATACACAGTCGGTCGACTGATAAAACCAATCGGTCGACTGAAAACACTGTGCTTGATCGAGTCATTTAATAAATCGTCCGACTGATAAGACTGAAAAATCAGACGCTAAAAAATTCTTCTAGTCGATCGACTGGTGGAGCCGATCGGTCGACCGATAGCTGATTTTTCAGATACCTGCTAAAAACTTGATTTTCTAAAATAAATTTAAAATAGAAAATTAACTTCATAAATAGTAAAACTTGGGGAAATGTTTATATATATGAAAATAAACATGTTAAAAAGAAATTTCAAAAATATCATTTTCTATTTGTGAAAACTCAATATTTTGCAAAAGCGTCAAAAATACGGAGTAGTTAAATGCTCGATTTTGATAAACTCATTCCAAACAAGTTTTGAGATAGATTAATATGAAATTACCCTAGGGGGTGGTGAATAAGTCAATCAAACAATTAATGTGCAATTAATGAAATTCAGTGCAACTCAAGACACTATATAGCGATATAGAAATAAATGGGAGAGAGTTAGAAATAGTTAGCCAGATGAGACGCCGATATGTTCACGAGGTTTGGTCCTCTTGACCTACGTCCCCGACCACCTCTCCCGATGGTAATACACTACACAACTCAGTTTAATTGGAAGCCGAAACTTCTTCACAACGATTTCTTCGAGATCTAACTCGCCACACAATGATCTCCTCGAGATCAAGCTAACCACACAATACAAAATGAATGAAGGATCTCTCTTACAACAATCCTATAACAAGGATAAAGAGAGAAACAATTGAAGCTCAGGGATTTGTGGGTTATGAATGTGAAAACTAAAAACTGGAAACTTGAGAGTAAGATGAAAGTTTAAGCTCAAAAACAAAACACAAGTAGAAACTCTTGATATTCTTTGCTTGCTTAGTTACTAAACAAATGAGGGCTGTGGGATATATATAGGAGCTCAAAATAAAAACCCAAATCCAACACAAAACAGCAAATCTCGAGAAATTAGCAAAATATGGAATTAGCCGTTACAGTGTCGTCAGTCGATTGATGTACTGTTCAGTCGACTGATGTACTGTTCAGTAGACTGATGAGTTGACCATTGGCTGATTCTGGGAAACTATCAGTCTACTGATGCAAACCATCGGTCAACTGAAAACACTG
The DNA here is from genome assembly GCA_022839385.1 of Asparagus kiusianus. NCBI lineage: Eukaryota > Viridiplantae > Streptophyta > Magnoliopsida > Asparagales > Asparagaceae > Asparagus > Asparagus kiusianus. The sequence continues at coordinate 330,690 of BQKN01066458.1, forward strand.
TTCAGTCGACTAATGGAGGTCGGTCGGCTAAGTAGAAACTTTTTAACAATTACAGAGTAGTTTATCAGTTGACTGATGCATATTGTCGGTCGACTGAAAACACTGTTCAGTCGACTGATGAAGTCGATCGACTGAGTAAAAACTTTTAGCAATTGCAGAGTAGTTCTTCGGTCGACTGATGAATAGTATCGGTTGACGGAAAAACGTGCACAACCTAGTTTTGAACTGAAAATCTAATTTTCAAATGAGCTTTAAAGATAGTAAATAAATTTCAAAAAATATAAAACTTAGGGCAATGATTATTCTGATAAAAATAAACATGTTGAAAGAAAATTTCTTAAATATCATTTACCAATTATGAAAACTTATCATTTTGCAAAACTGTTAAAAATACAGTTTTAGAAGTGTGTGTATTTGATCCCCAAATGCTTCAAAAGTAATCTATTTTATTTCTTGCCTACATTATGATCTAGAGAGAAAATAAAAATACAAATACCACTCACAAATATATACAAATCTTGAGACTCGATATTTGCTAATTTTTTGATGAAGCCCTTCTTATATATATCATACTTGAAAGTTCTTCTGCATCAACTTGCCTCCACCTCCATGAACATGATCATTGAAGCTTAAATCCATCCATCCTCCTATGATGACACTATATTGATTGATAAAATACATCATGCATAATATCACTTGACAAGCAATTAGCACCAATAATATGGTTTGTAAATCATCATCAAAACACGAGACCTAACAATCTCTCCCTTTTTGATGATGACAAACCATCATTATAAAAGAGCATAAAAATAAATAAAAGTATACTTATAGATAGATGCCCCCCCTATCTATAAGACTCCTCCCCTTACCTATGTGCACAAAGGATATAAGATATTTCTCCCCCTTTGTTAACATCAAAATGGGGTATACAATACAATACACATGTTGTCAATCCATAAGGCACTCCTCTAAGTGTTGGCCTACCCGTGTCACCTTCCTTAAGTGTTTGGATTTATCATCTCTCCCTAGGCTTTACTACCAACACACTCCTCTTGGAATTGACCCCGATCTCTCCCAACCACTCCTCTAAATGTCATTATGTATTACAACATATTATGACAATGAGTGCAAATCAAAATACCAAGATATGAAAATTATAATCTATAGGATTTGATGTAATACACACTAAAACACTTAGGGGGGGAGTAGTATTTTTTTTAAATTTTTTACAAAGTAGATTATAAATTGCAAGAAAGATAGCAACAATCACAGAAATTTACAATCATAAATACAAGCTTTTATACTGGTTCCATCTCCCCGGTGTACATCCAGTACCCAAGCAAATCCCGTTTGAGAGTTCCACTATAATTTTGAAAATTATTACAAAATCAAAAAGCAAACCTGACCACTTTACAAGACCATACAAATTGCACACAATCTCTTCACCAAGAGATCACAACTCTCACACCTGAGAGAACTTTTATTGAATCAACAACACAATTCCTATAAGCCTTGATTATGCAGTGATGTGTAGCAGTGGCTTTAGGAACTTTTTAATATCTGAAAAATACCTTAACACTTTGTATATGTATTGAAGATCAAATGCTATTTCTCAACACTTAGGTGAAAATCTGAATTTTTAGAACTCTTGAGAATGCACAAGTTAAAGCTTATAGATAAGAATGAATGGAGCAAATTTCTAAACTTCTAACCTATTTATAGCCCTTGAAAAGACAAGTTTTTAAAGCCAATTAACGGATAAAAAACGACTATAAACAGTCACAAATTCAAACTTGAAATATCAGAAAACTATCTCTGTAGTCGACTATAACTCCTAGTAGTCGACTACACTGAGTTCAAACAGACTCTGTGAAGTCAAGATTTTTTTCTTATTAGTCGACTACACTGGTCATTAGTCGACTACTCTGTAAACACTATAAATCTAGAATTCAGATTCAACTTTTATTAGTCAATGTAATTTGACAGAAACTTAAAAATTAAATTTAACCTTAGTAGTCGACTATATATAGTTATTAGTCGACTACACTGTATTTTTACAGAATCTTGAAAATTTGTCTAAGTCATGAGTAGTCGACTATACTGTATATTAGTCGACTACATTGTTATTTGACAGAAACTTGAAATTAAGTCTAAGGCATGAGTAGTCGACTACTATTGTCTATAGTCGACTACACTCTCAAATTACAGAAACTTAATATTTCAAACAGTGTACATGTAGTCGACTACAAATCTTATTGGTTGACTACTAAGGCGTAAAAATGATATGAATGAAGTATTTTGAGACTCATTCTTAAACTATAAACTCTAATGGTTAACATAGGGGATTTCTATTGTTAACCAACACACTAAGCATGTGTTAGTGTGTTCTAAACACTATGTGTGTGTATGTGTTGTGAGTGATCAAGGCTTGTACAATTATTCTAAGTAAAAAAAATGTAAAATTTACATTGTATATGTTTAAGCACTTCATCTTCTTTACTTCATATGCTTTAAGCTCATCTTGCATTTTTGTTCACATATCTTAAGCTTATTTGAAGTTGATATCTGCATTGATATGTTAGTGCACAATAATACACATAGTGAATAAATTGTTATCATCAAAACTATATCATAGGGACATGATATCCAACATAATCCATACAACGAAAACATGCAAAGCCACAAAAAATAATCAAAGAATGCACATGCCTAATTCACCTCTTATACGATAAAAATCTTCTTCGCTAACAGACTTGGTAAAGATGTCCGCTAATTATGATTTTGTATCAATATAAATAAGGGATACATCTTTTCTTTCTACATAATCATATAAAAAATAATGGCGTACATCTATATGTTTTGTTCTTGAATGTAAAACAGAAATTTTTAAAATATTTATGGCACTAGTATTATCACAAAATATTTTCGTATCGTGAAAATGTAAATCAAAATCAACTAAATTTTGTTTCATCCATAATAATTATGCATAACATAAGCCGACGATAATGTATTCCACTTTCGTAGTGGATAAGGCTACACAATTTTGCTTCTTAGATGACCGAGAAACACGTGAGTTGCCTAAGAATTGAAATGTGCCACTACTCTCACGGTCTACTTTGCATTCGACAAAGTCACATCACAATAACCATAAAGATCAAAAGTTGTATGTTTTGGATAAAACAAACCAAGCTAAATAGTACCATATATATATATAATAATTCTTTTAACCATAATTAAATGATATTTTCTAGGAGAAGCTTGAAAACGTGCACATGCACAAACACTAAACATAATATCCGGTCTACTAGCGGTGAGATAAAGCAAACTACCTATCATACCTCGGTATAACTTTTGGTCTACTTTCTCCCACTTTCATCCTTGTCCAACTTGATGGAGGTGCTCATTAAAGTTGGTGCATGCTTGGAGTTTGACATTCCAAATTTCTTCACTAACTCTTTGGCATATTTGCTTTTTGACACGAAGATTCCATCATTACTTTGTTTGACTTGGAGACCAAGAAAGAATGTAAACTCTCCCATCATCCTTATTTCAAATTGCTCTTGCACGACTTTTGAAAATATCTTACAAAGAGTTTCATTAGTAGCCCAAAAATGATATCATCAACATATATTTGAACTAAGGGCCTGTTCGGTTATTTCCTAAAAAACCAAGAAAAAGAAATGAAAACAAAAAAAACTCAAAATGTACAATTTCATCCATTTCCATCCATAAAACTCACTCATAACATCTAATAAAATATTATTTTTATCCAACAACTCATCCACCACATCTAATAAAATATTATTTTCATCAAACAACTCATCCACCACATCAACCACATCTAATAAAATATTATTTTCGTCCAACAACTCATCCATCACATTTAATAAAATATTATTTTCATCTATAACATCACTCAACTCATCTCATCTCATTATTTCAAATCACTCATATCATCCAATAAGATGGTGACAACTCATCTCATCTCATTAACATTTCATTTCCACCAATTTCCTCCCAAAAAGCTAGGAAAACAATTTCCTTTAGTGTGGGTCACATCATCCAATAATATAATAACAACTCATCTCATCTCATCTATTTTCTTATTTTTAAGAATGAATCAAACAAAAGAAAACAAGTTATTATAAGAAATATGTTTCTTACAATTCATTTCCTTATTTTTTTCGCCAACCAAGCAACATCAAAACAAGTTTTCTTAAAAAATCACTCATATCATCCTATAATAAGGTGACAACTCATCTCATCTCATCTCTATTTCTTTGATTTCCTTCTTTTTTTAGCAAACCAAACACTCCCAAAACAATTCTTCTTAGAAATAGTTTTCCATTTCTTTGATTTCCCACTTTTTTTAGACAAACGAACAGGCCCTAAGATGAAATTATTTTTCCTTTTTCTAATAAACAAAGTATTATCAATCTTTCCTTTTGAAAAACCATTTTTAATGAGAATACTAGAGAGGCGAGCATAAAAAGCTCTTGGAGCTTGTTTCAACCCACTATCAAAACTAAGATTTTTTCTACTGGCTCAAAGAAAACTCCTATTGAATGTAAGGGAATCGACACTTAAACTAGATAGCTGGGAATATAACTGGCCATAGGACGAGATAGAACTCAAACTCGATGGTCTTTTTTTCGGGATTAAAAGATAGCTGCCTTCTTAAAAGAAAAGCTGGGGATTCCCTTTTTTCTGCTATTGGATATTGAAAAAGGCTTATCATTGAACTGGGACTATAATTGAATAAATTAACCTGCTTTGGCAAAAAAGCCTTATTCTGGGTAAAATAGCTATTGTAGCTGGTAAACATGATTTGGAAACATTGGGTCAATAAAAATGGGGCGTTGCTCAACATACACCTCTTCATCAATAAAACTATTTAAAAACGTACTTTTGACATCCATTTGAAATAATTTAAAATTTTTAAAACTAACAAATGTTAAAAACATATGAATGGACTCCATTCTTGCAACCGGTACAAAAGTTTAGTCATAATCAGTGCCCTCCTCTTGATTGTATCCTTAGGCGACTAATCTAGTTTTATTTCTAGTCAATATACCAAATTCATCAAGTTTATTATGGAAAACGCATTTTGTGCCAATAACATAAAAATCTTTAGGTCTAGGAACAAGTTTCCAAACATTATTTCTTTGAAAGTTATTTAATTCTTCATGCATGGCTAAAACCCAAAATTCATTATTCAAAGCATCATCAACACGTTTCGGTTCAATTTGAGATAAGAAAGCAATGTTACCACATTTGCTCATAGCTTTTGAGCGAGTCATAACACCTTTGGATGGGCTTCTAATAATTTGTTCCTTGGCATGATCCGGTGCAATGTTTCAAGTTTGGAAGTTCTTTTTGATTATTATCAAGCTCATCTTCCACATTATTTGGTGCAACCGTTGAAGGGGTGTCATTTATTTGCAATAATTCTAATCCACCTTCAATGTCATCGTCATCACTAATAGGCACAAAATCTTTTAAATTAACATTAGTTTTATTAACGGCAACGTTTATAGATTCTTCAACAACGATTGTTCGTTTGTTAAAAACTCTATAAGCTTTACTCCTTGATGCATATCCCAAAAATATTCCAATATATATATTCTTGAATCAAATTTATCATGGTGATTTTTAGTGTTCAAAATAAAGCATTTATACCCAAAAATCCGAAAATAGCTAATATTAGGTGTTTTGTCAAAATAAAGTTCATAAGGTGTTTTCTTGAAAAAGGACCTAATCAAAAAACAATTTAAAACATGGCAAGCCGCATTAACAGCTTCCGCTCAAAAATATTTTGGCAAATCAAAAGCATTTATCATAGTAGGTGTCATCCCTTATATGGTACGATTTTTTCGTTCAATAACACCATTTTGTTGTGGTGTTCTTGGTGCAGAAAACGTATGAGTAATACCATATGATAATCATATTTTATTATAATTTTATACCATCATTATCTATTTTATATGAATAAATATACCACTAATAATTATTTTTATCTTTTAATTGCAGGTTAATAAAGAATAAATCTCAAACTCTCAATAAAAACCCCTTTATTAAATAAAGAAATGAAGCAAAGAAGCCCATTGGAAAATCAATTGCCAAATTATCCAGAAGCTCAAGCTAAAAAGAAGAATTAAAGCTCAAAATGCCAAAGGCCCAAGCCCAAAAGCCACACAAGAAGAACCTGCGGGCTGAAAAAAGGAGAGCTCTTGGCATCGATGCCAGCATCGATAGGGGCATCGATGCTAGCATTGATGCCCGTATTGATGCCAGCATCGATACGCCTATCGATGCTGGCATCGATACCTCCGGTAGTTTATTACAGATTAGTGGCTAAAAATTATTGTTTTTGAATAAGATTTCAATCCAATGACTCTCATTCACTGATGTTTACTATAAATAGGGGTAGAGAGTGAGGGGTTAGAGGTGTGAAAATTTTTATAACTCTATTTGGAGAGGAGGGCCACTCTTAATTGAGAAGGCCTTCCAAATTTGTAACTTTTATTATAATTAATAAAATAATTTTTTTACCACTTTAAATAATTTTTTCTCTTTGTTGGATGATGAAGATGGAGATGAAGAATTATTTGGAGGTTTGTATTTCTTTTATTTTTCTCTTTTATTTTTTTATTGCTTATTAGATTAGATGTATTTCTATGCTTGTAGTTAGATTTTATTTTCTTGTTTAAATAGCCAAGAGGCTAGAACCCTCTTGTCTTAGATTTATTTCATACTTATAGAGTATATTTATTTTTTTGCATTTAATTCTTATAATTTATTTTGTACTTTAGATTTTATAATTTATTTTGTAGTTAGATTTTAATTTATTATACTATTCACCTTGAGGCTAGAACCTTCTTGGGTTTAGTTTTTCTTTTTGTTTATTTTTATTTTCTTTGATTCGCCTTTAGGCTAGAATCCTCTAGGGAATCACCATTATATTTTTTTATACTATTCACCTTGAGGCTAGAACCCTCTTGGGTTTAGTTTTTCTTTTTGTTCATTTTTATTTTCTTTGATTCGCCTTTAGGCTAGAACCCTCTAGAGAATCATCTTTTTCTAAGAAGTGGATTCAATTCTAGATTACCCATATCTTTAATTGAATTCGCTATCTTTACTTTCTTGAATTTTTTTATTCTTGATTTTCCTTTTTGATTCTTGATTTTATTCATCTTTCTTTTTCTCCTTGTGAAAATCATTCATTCTTTGTCACACTTACTCTCACTTACATTTTGTGCTGATTTACACACTATCACTTTCACTCTCATTATCTCTCCACAACCACACTTATTCTTCACTCATATTTGTCACGCACACAACATAAGAACCGATTTATATTTTCTCCTACAAAACACCTTTCTCGTGGGATCGATAACTTTTTATACTATAACTTGACACGGTTGTGCACTTACAATATTTTTGGTACATGTTTATGCCGCACCACCATGATGGTCACAAAAATCACTAAAATACTTATTTTAAAATTCACCACCATGATCACTATGAATTTTTACAACTTTCAAGTCTTTTCATTTTCAACTCTTTTTATAAAACATGAAAATTCTTCAAAACATTCATCCTTCTTAGCAAGAAATATAACCTAAGTAAAACGAGAAAAATCATAAAGTATTACAAAAACATAATGTTTACCTCCTAGTGAGGCAACACACATAGGACCAAAAAGATCAAGATGAAGTAATTGCAAGAGTTTAGTGGTGGATACGTGATTAATGGACTTAAAAGAAATTAAATTAGACTTTACATGAACTAAATTGGATTTAACATTAAATTATAATTAAAACAAGTTTAATTAGACTTAACATGATTTAAATTGGACTTAATATAAATTGAATTGGACTTAACATGAACCGAATTGGACTTAATATGGTTTAAATTAGAATTAACATGAACCGAATTGGACTTAACATGATTTAAATTGGACTTAACATGAACTGAATTTGACTTTAACATGAATCGAATTGGACTTAACATATAATCCATGTTAAGTCCATTTCATTTTATTTTTTGTCTAATTCATGTTAAGTCTAATTTAAATTAGACTTAAAATGATTTAAATTAGACTTAACAGGATTTAAATTAGACTTATAATGATTTAAATTAAACTTAAAATAATTTAAACTGGACTTAATACGAACCAAACTGGACTTAATACGAACCAAACTAGATTTAACACGAAGCAAACTGGACTTAATATGAACCAAACTGGACTTAACATGAACCAAACTAGATTAAAATTAAATTCACAAAAAATTAAATTAGATTTAACATAAAATCAAATTGGCCTTAACATGAAGTAAAATTAGACTTAACATGAAATTAGACTTAAAATAAGTTGAATTAGACATAACATGATTTAAATTAGACTTAAAAAAATTAAATTAGACTTAACATGAATTAAATTGGACTTAATATGAATCAAATCGGACTTAACATAAATTAGACTTAAAACATGTTAAATTAGACTTAACATGATTCATGTTAACTTTAATTCAACTTATTTTTAGACATAAAATAAGTTGAATTAGACTTAATATGATTTAAATTAGACTTAAAAGGAATTAAATTAGACTTAACATGAATCAAACTGGACCTAACATGATAGATTTGGAGAGAACAAAGAGGGGGAGGAAATAAGGGTATTTTGGGCTTTTATGTTTGTTTCTCTCTCTTTGTGCTTAGTTGACATGATAATTATATGAAAAAGGACTGCAACACATGATATGACATTTCTTGGGACTGAACCACATGGGAAAAAAGTGGATGGGCTACATCTTATGAATGTTTTACTTTTGGGGCCTTGACATAATTTTCCCAAAGAAAAAGTTAGAAGTAGAATAAGAATAACTAATAAAAGTAAGATAGAAACTACAATTAACTTGCGTCACATAATCTATATTAATAAATCGGTTTTTCTATAGAGTGCCCTTGGGCACTCTATAAGAGAGGAGAGAGATAGAGAGAAATGAATGAGGAGAAGATCCCAATGCAAATCAGGGGACCCCCCCTCCTCATTCATTTCTCTCTATCTCTCTCCTCTCTTATAGAGTGCCCAAGGGCACTCTATAGAAAAACCGTTAATAAATTTTTTAAATGATAATTCTAGCCTGGAATTCAATACAAGTGTTGCTTGTTCTTTATAAAAAAAAGATCTATAACAAAATATCCATATTAAGTTAATGACTACATTGATATGTCAGTAAAACTAGAAAGTTTTTTTAATCAATATTGGTCTCTTAAAATCTTTCATATTTTGAAATGACTCTCTCAAATTATCGTGTTGCTATTAGCTTTTCTGATATTGTTAAGTTGTTTTAAAATTAGTTATTTTTAATCATTTAAATTGTGAGTAAGCCTTATGAAAAATAATTTTGAAATTAGTATCTCCAATCAGGAGTAGAATGAAGTAGCACTCGGGGAGATTAGCTTGAAATAAAATTATGAAAATCAAGAACATAATAGTAATTTCAATGTTTTAGGAACTAATCCTATAGAAACTTAAAACTTGGGGAAGCTAATCGAACTTTAATGATTAGAACTCACTTCGAATGTGGATGATGGTTGGGAAAAACAACTTTTATTTCAAAATGGCAACATGGCCATTTACTCATGGCATGTCACACGGAACAAATGAGAATTTCATGGGCCGAGCTGAAACTAGGAGCAGGCCTATTTATTTCATTCATGTGGGTCTCACATCATTCTCCCTTTAAAAGAGGGAGTACTAGAAAAACTTTCATTTACCGAAAGTACCCTTCATCTTTCATGAAATTAACCAATTTACTCTATGATCATAACTCCCAATCTTATTAAATCACATTAATTAAGTGTATAGCTATTTTTAAGATTATTAAATAAATCAATCAATTATTATAATAGTATTAGATTATCAAGTGTATGATGTTTTAATATACTATAGGAATTAATATTTATGTAATAATGCAACTCCAATTAGATTATAATAGTACAAAATTATATTAAACATTAGATTTTTAATAGAATAAGATTATAATTGAACTTTTTTTAGTGCTTGTTAGCTACATATATAACGTTTATATCTCATCTAGAGTGGTTTTAAATAAAAATTGAAATAGTTAATTATGTAACTCTAATTAAATTAATAGATTAATCGTTATATAATCAAATTGTTAACAATAACTTGGTGTTTATGTGCACTTATATAAAGGCATAGATAAAACGTTTTATTCGAACTTTAATAGGTTATAGTGCCAAAAATACACATACCAAGATAGAAAATAGTTCACACTTCTCTAATTTTACCTTAAGTGGTCCCCACAAAACTTAGATATTCTAAGGAGTGAAAATTTGATGTTCTTCTAATGGAAACATTTTATAAAGAAGAAAATCAACAGTTAGGAAAGCTTCTTTTCGTGCATTAACACTTTTGACAAATGAGCTCCTCTTGATACATCCAACAAATTATCACAAACCCCTCCAACGTCCATCTATTTCATTTCACTTCGTGTATAATCTCCTTTCCTGGTCCCCCCTCTCCCACTCTTCACATAACAAATACTAGGTCAAATCAATCATACTCTCTTTAAAAGTATGAGTTCGGGAAAATCTTTTGGTAGACAAAAAGACCATTGAAATTCAAATTAATCCATTAAGTAAGGGGGTGTTTGGTTGCATTGTTTTTGAGAAATGTTTTCTCAAAAGTACAAACAATGGCATTTTTGTAATTAAGAGATTTCTATAGATTTCTATAAACTGTGTTTAGCTCAAAAAAGATTTACAGAAATATTTTCTATAAAGTACAGAAAAGTACCAAATTTTATAGAAATTGATTTCCTTCAAAAATGGGCAGATATCTCCTGGAAATCTGACGCATTCATTATTTAAATAATAAAACTCATTAACACATTTCTATAAAGTTCTTACTTTTCTATATAGTTAGGGGTGTTTGTTTACATTTCTATAAATTATAAGAAATGTTGCTATTTTCCCAAAAGTTATGAGTCATTTCTTGTTTTGAACCAAACAAGCAAAATACAAAAAGTAAGAAAATTTTTACTTTTTAACTTCTCAAAACTTTTCCCATAATTTTTTAAGAAATACAAGGAAATTAAATTTTGGGTGGAAAACATTTCCTATAATTTATAGAAATGTAACCAAACACCCCCTAAAAGTAAGTTGATAAATTGATGAATTCTTATTGGATATACATAGTATGAAGATAATGATATAGTTTGAATTGAAATATAAACCTAAATAAATTTATTAAATGCCAAATTTATAAATATATACAAGATGAATGGCGTATATGCAAAAACCAAACAAATTAGTGAATCAAATAATGTCCGCTGCATAGGTCGAACCCCAAAACAACGCAGACCTACAAATGTACATAATGTGAACGGAGTATTTGCAAAATCTACCAAACAAATTAAAGAGACAAAATCATTTTGAAAATTATATAAAAGGAAAATTAAAATAAACGGTTGCGATATGAGGACACAACGTGACGATCTCTCACCAACTAAAATTCAAGTAGTTCACAACACTACATAATTAGTTTCAAAGTTTAATTATACTATTATTATTTAAATAGAACTCTATTTATAATTGTTTTTCTCTCACATGCAACATCACATACCAATGTTGATATGCTAAGAAACTACAACAATTTTCGTAGCACTTTTATCTCATTCTACATGTATTTGTCTTTGTTATTTTCTTCTTATTAGATTAGATTAGATTATTTTAAAGCAATTAATTATATTGTATATTTGACTTTTTTCATATTAAGAAATATCAAAAAATTTTACAGCACTTTCATCTATTTTCTTCTTATTATATTAGATTAGATTAGATTATTTTAAAGCAATTAATTATATTGTATGTTTGATTTTTTCGGATTAAAAATTGTAATAATTTTCATAATACTTTTATCTCCTTCAACATATATGTGATTTTGTTATTTTCTTCTTATTAGATTAGATATGATTAGATTTTTAAAAATTATGAATTATGAAATTGCAACAATTTTCACATCATTTTTATCTATTTTCTTCGTATTAAATTAGATTAGATTATTTTAAAGCAATTACTTATATTGTATGTTTTGTTAGATCACAAAGTTTAATTATACTATTATTATTTAAATAGATATTGTTTGTATAAAAATCAAAGAGAATCTCACACATATCTTAAATCTCGATACCAATTGTAATATTTACACATGAGTGTTGGTTAAAATATATTTCATGTATGGGCTTAACTGATATAATCCTACTTTAACCGGATTAGATAATTTAATTTTTTTAACACCCAAACACTTCCACAAAACCAAAAGAGAGTAGCAATGATATATATATATATATATATATATATATATATATA
>BQKN01066458.1:343491-384742 GCA_022839385.1 Asparagus kiusianus
ACAGGACTACAGATATCTTGAAAATGAACGAAGAAAACCATAAAAAAACCATATTAATTACCCACACACACACACAATTTTCAAAACCACCATTCTCCATCTTCATCTATTATATATCCACATATCAAATTAAGCTGCTAGAGTTTTCCCTCACAAGCTACACCAGTCTCCATCTCATTTGTACTTAAATTGTACAACATTCATTGCGATGAGGACTCATATGGGTTCTTTGCCTGCCTTGAGCATCCAACAAAAAAATAATGTACTAAGCATTGTAGTTAGTTAATAATGAGATCATATCATTATAAATAAACTAAATAAAAATTCTTAAGAATGTACTATGTTACCCTATCTTCCCTTGCAAACTTGTCAGTTATTTATTCTTGGCCCGAAGATATTTTCAAAATTAATCATCTATTTTATAAAATATTTAAAAATATTTAAATAAAATTTATGGAAAATGTAACAAACCATGTTTATAGATTTTAATTCAAAATGAATCTGACTTATTTTATAGTAAGAAAATAAATAAAAAATAATAATTTTGATATTTAACCACGTGCATTGCACGTGCACAAGAACTAGTGAAAACAAAAGAGTGAGTAATCTGCTGACGATGTCTCAGCGAGTGCGTGCTCTCCCCCCCTCGGCCTAATTTTCCGCTACTTTCACTAGATCTTGGTGAGGAAAGAATCGGAGGAAAATTCAGCCCATCTTCCTTCTAATTTTGTCTCATTCTCATTTTCTTTTTGATTTTCTTTCAAATTAAACAATTAAAAATGACTTCATTACTCACTTTTTTCCTTTCTCTTATTTCCATTCAGACCAAATACAGTCTTAAAGTCTCTTCTACTGTACATAACAATCACATTACGATGAGAGCTGAGGGTTATAATATATAAAATGATGAGAGCTGAGGGTTATACTATATAAAATGATGAGAGCTGAGGGTTATAATAATTTTATATATGCTAAAGTTCACATACTTATATGAGCTTTCTGTTGTGCACGAAAGCCACTTGTTGTGCGCCATGGAACCAATCCAAACACCGAGAGAGAAGGCAACTCAAATCAAACAATAATGGCACAAACTCAAACACAATGTTTAACGTGGTTCAGCAAATTGCCTACGTCCATGGGGCAAGAAGGGGAGGGGTTTTCACTATAGAGAAAGAGAGTACAAAATAGATATTACAAGATCACTCAAACTAACGTCTCAAACAAAACCCTCAAATCTATCACAAAACCCTCAAACAATTTGCTCAAAAAAGAACTCTTTTTTTGTGCTCAAAACTCTCCTTTAAGCTACCCCAAAAGTGATCAATATGATCCAATCAACCCTAAACAAATCATGTTCCTATTTATAAAACAGGAAACCCAAACAGTGCAGGAAACCAAAGCAGGCCCAGACCCGACTCGCGGTCGACCAGATCCAACTACTGAAACCAAAAATTACTACAAGGTTTTGCTGGTCGACCGTCGCACCACTTGCGGCGTGGTCGACCGCGAAAAGTCCAAAGACTTTCCATGTACTATGCACGTTCGTAGTCGACTGCAGTACCACTCGCGGTCGACCGTACAACATCCAAAATGTTCCCTGCTTCAAAAAATCCGAACTACGTCGCTGTGTCGCCAATTCTACAATTCTCCACCTCGGCGAAGTCTTTCCAAAACTAAGCCGACACCAACCAAACCAAATATCCCACTTGTTGCGTCCAGTACGAAGTGAAATAAAATCACAATAACGGACTCAATCTGCAACAAGTCGAGATCCAAATGAGAATGCGAACACTCTCTAAATGTCGGTATCTACCCATCAAATCGGCTGCATCATAAATGACTGCCTGCGTATCCTCTTGCCAAAGGAATCAAACATTCACATAGTTCTCTAAATGACCTCCAAAGGCTCTCAATTAAATAGAAAAGTTCTCAACTCGTCACCAACAAATATGCGGCTGATAGCTTTCCAAATGGCCCCAAAGTGAAATAAATCAAATACCTCCACTTGAGGTGAACCAATGGCCGTATCCAAATCATATCCACCAGCTGCATTCGAATCAATCAACTCATTATCTGCACCCAAATCCAAATGATCCCCTAACTGTGTCACCTCAGCTGGAAATCAAACGATACAATATGATTTAGAGTATGTGGAGTAATCTCCACCTAATATGGAGTAGCATCATCTCCACCCACTGCGATACATCTAAGGTATGTCCAAAACTCTCCACCTACTGAGAGTCAATTAGCTCCCTCATCGAAGCCTCAACCAAAGTGACACAACCAGACCAAACATCCAATGAAGTTTTACCTCCAATCGTAGCAGCCGACAACCTATGACCAAGATGACCCAAATATATCGAAGTCTCAACACCAGAATCAATGATCAACATGAAACACCGGTCCTCTTCCAGCAAGAAATAGCTCACCAAATCTGCCATCTCATCTCGTTGTCCTAAGATTTCCTTTCCACCGAAGTGTCTTAAAATGTCGTGAGCTCGGCTCAAATGAAGAAACAGGTCCCTCTTGTACCTCCCACCAAAATCAAAATGAAGTACCTTCACTTTTTTGTCAATCTCACACTTCTTCAATCTATTGGAGACTACTACGACTTTATCCAATCGGGATTTGATTGCAACCCAAACATGGCTAGAACAGGCACCAACAAAGAAAACCAAATATGTATTATCTCCCAATGATGCCTCCTTGGAAGGCCCCCAAATGCCCACGTGAACTCCATCGAAAAGACCCTTCGTGTGGTGAATAGAGGTGCCAAACTTCACCTTGGTCTTCTTGTTCACATCAAAATATTCACTGGACTTTAAATTACAGGTCGATGCACCCTTTTTCAAATCAATATTGGAATGACCAAGCCTCAAATACCGCAGTCTAGTTGAATCAATAGAAATCATCAGCTCTTCATCTGTCACCGTATTCCCAATCAAATAGTACATGCTATTCTTCCTGACACTCTTCATCAAAATACGAGAGTCTTCCATAATCTCGAGAATCATGTCATCGATACGAAATCTAAAACCCTCTCCAACCAAAGCCCCAATAGAGATCAAGTTCTTCTTCAAAGAAGGAACATATCTCACACCATGTAACTCTCTAACTGTCCCGTCATACATTTTGATGTGAATTCTTCCTATCCCAAGGATTTGACATACACGGTTGTCACCCATGTACACCACATCACTCTCCAGCTTCTTAA
The DNA here is from genome assembly GCA_022839385.1 of Asparagus kiusianus. Classification (NCBI taxonomy): domain Eukaryota; kingdom Viridiplantae; phylum Streptophyta; class Magnoliopsida; order Asparagales; family Asparagaceae; genus Asparagus; species Asparagus kiusianus. The sequence goes on from BQKN01066458.1 coordinate 346,706, forward strand.
AACTAGCGAACCATTCATTTCTAGGGCACACATGATAGGTCGCACCACTATCCAATATCCACTCGAATTCCTCTGAATAGCAAACTGTAGGACTGATAGAAAGCAAATAAACAGATGAGTCAGAAAGATTACCATCCGATATAATAATGTTCGCTTCTGATGATGATTGCTTCCCTTTTCCCTTCTGCTTATTCTTCATCCAATCACTAAGCTTTGGATAATCTTTCTTTCAATGATCAGTCTCTTTACACCAAACACACTGATCTTTGCTAACTGTAGGATGCCCTACTTTAGACTATAACTTCCCATTCTTTTGGTTTGGATTCTTCCCTCTTGTGATCAATGCCTCTGTTGTTTTGTCACTTATAGACTCTTTATCTTTCTTTCGAAGCTGATAATTCACAAATGCAGCGGTGACCTCACTATACAAAAGGGACGCCTTCCTATTAATTAGGGTAAGAACAAATATCTTATATTCCTCATCTGGTAAGAAACTCAACAATAACAAAGCTTTGTCCTCATCCTCTATCATAACATCCACATTCGCCAAATCCGTAAGAAGCTTCGTATAGTGGTTTGTATGATCACCAATGGAGGTTCCCTTCTTCAATTGGAAGCGATAAAGCCTCCTCTTCAAATGCAAGCAATTTTTCACACTCTTAGTCATATACTTGCTCTCAAGGGTCTCCCAAATCTTCTTAGCCGAAGTCTTATTCATCATATTATACTTTAAATTTTGAGTCAAACAAGACATAATCACACCACATGTCGTTCTGTTCATCTTCTTCCAAACATTCTCATCAATATCATCTGGCTTGCTATCCAATTCCAAAGTATCTTCTAACTTTTGCACGTTCAGCGTATCCAAAACCTCACATCTCCATAATTCAAAATTGTTCGTGTCATTAAACTTCTCCACATCTATCTTCGTAGAGTGAATATTCAAATTTTAAATAGTCTTCACGCCAGAAGCACCACCCTCAACACCCAAAGTACCTTCTTTCCCAGTCATCTTCCTCAACACACCAATAACCAATACGGAACAAACTGAAGAATAGATCTAAAACTAAAAAAGATAGAATTTTTACCAAAACGATCCCACCTTTAACTCCAAACAAAGCCCTAGCCGAACTTTCAAAGTGATCTACTCCTCCAAATAGCCCAAGCATAGCCCAAGCTCTGATATCACTTATTGGGCTTTGATACTACTTGTTATGTGCGAAAGCCACTTGTTGTGTGCCGAGGAACCAAACCAAACACCGAGAGAGAAGACAACTCAAATCAAACAATAATGATACAAACTCAAACACAAAGTTTAACGTGGTTCGGTAAATTACCTACGTCCACGGGGTAAGAAGGGAAGGGGTTTTCACTATAGAAAAAGAGAGTACAAAATAGAGATTACAAGATCACTCAAACTAATCTCTCAAATAAAACCCTCAAATATCTCACAAAACCCTCAAACAATTTGCTTAGAAAAGAACTCTCTTTTCTGTGCTCAAACTCTCCTTCAAGCTACCACAAAAGTGATAAATATGATCCAATCAACCCTAAATAAATCGTATTCCTATTTATAAAATAGGAAACCCAAACAGTGTAGGAAACTAAAGCAGGCCCAGACCCGACTCGCGGTCGATCGCCAAACCCATTGTGGTCAACCGGATCCAACGACCAAAACCAAAAAACACTAATGGGTTTTGCCGGTCGACCGTCGTGCTACTTGCGGTCGACCGTGAAAACTATAGAGACTTTCCCTGTGTTGTGCACATTCACGGTCGATCGCAGCGCCACTCGTGGTCGACCGTGCAGCATCCAAAATGTTCCCTGCTTCAAAAAATTCGAACTTCGTTGCTGTGTCGCCAATTCTACACTCTCCACTCTTTTTCTTCCACACACAATTTTGTTAGACCCTAGAGGGGGGGGGGGTGATTAGGGTCTTATGCTAATCTAATCCGATTAGAATGCCAATTAAAACTAATTAACAAGTTATCCTAGCAAGTATGAAATGCAACAATGTATATGAGCTAGGATAAGCAATATGAACAATGAGATATATCCTATATGATAGAAATATATGCAAGGATATATAAACAACACAAGGGTAAACAATCTAAACAAGATAATGGATGATATAGAAATGAGTAATGCACAATGGCGATATAAGATATGAACATAAATATGAAAGAACGCCAAAGCACACTCAAACAAGCAATATGATCACGGAGTTCGGACCTTCCGGCCTACGTCTCCGCTCCCCACTCCCGGGAAGAAATCCACTATCACAACCGGGTTTTCTACGCTCACCCGAATAACGTTTACACCTCACAATATCGGTTTTCAATGCTCACCGATCAACGTCACTCCTCACACTCGGTTTTCTAGTTCACCAAAAACTTCACAACACACTCGGTTTTCTAGCTCACCGAAAATCTTACAACACTCACAATGTAACAAATATAAATTTGTTCTCTACAATAGATGAGAACTCAATGAAAGCACAACTCAATGTCACAATCTCTCACAACCCTAATATACTATGTATGCAAATACAATAAGCTCAAGTGGGTGTGTGTAACAATGAGATATAAATAAAAACTTAACTCAATAAGAACTAGCAATAAGATTGATATGAAATACAATAGTAGAAATGCTAGGAAATAGAGTTAAGGAAACTTCTCTATAAATACAAAGAGAGGATGATGAAGTGTTGAAGATGAACTCTTCAATAGCTGATGAAAAACTCCTCTTTGTAACAGCAAACCCAAAACAAACTTAAACCAAACTAAACGAGTTTAAACCCTTGTTTAAAACCTTGTTTAAAAACTTCTTGATTAACCTGAAAAGATATCAGCAATGGGGTATATATACCCACTAGAAATCTCAGCCAAAAACCCAAGTAAAAGGACAGAAACAGTCCCAGCAAATCAGCTCAGGAAATAGCCGTTGGAAAAGCAACAGATCTATTGTCGGTCGACCGGAAATTCTGTCGGTCGACCGACGGAGAGCAAAAAACACGAAGACCAGCTCTGGACAATCGTCGGTCGACCGGTGCGGTCGACCGATGGAGCTTTCGGTCGACCGACCAACTCTCTGTCGCCCAGTGATGAAAGATCAAATGATCGGTCGACCGGTGCGGTCGACCGAATACTGATACTTCAGAAAACTGATTTGCTGATTTTAAAACGCTGTTTAAAAATATCAAATAAATTCCAAAAAATGTAAAACTTTAGGGAATGATTGTAGACATGATAATAAACATGCTACAATGACTAGTTTCGAAAAAGGACTTTCCAAATAAAAAATATCATCATTTTGCAAATATGTTCAAAAACATAAAAACCTGGAAATTGATATTTTGATATTTTGACTCAAACAACATTTTGAAACCTTATGAAATGATTGTATAGACTTAATAAAAGATATAACATGTTGTTATGAAGTCTATAACCTAGAAATATAATATTTTCATAAGATTGCATATTCTATGCAATATATTCAAAACACTAAGTATGATTTCATTAAATATAAGCTTGTTAAAGGTGAAATCATATATGGGCATATAAACATGAAAACTCAAAACTATGTATGTATATATATATAAAACTATATATATGCATAGAAACCAAAACTTATGTGTATATATATATATATAACTATATATATATACGAAGAAACCAATAAATGTGTGTGTATAGATATTGAGCTTAAGGTACTTAGCACACATAATATAAATCCTAAACTACATTACCCAAGCAATCTTGATCTTCATTGTAGCTCAACTTGGTACACGTTGCAGATGAAGCTTGAACTTGATCTTTAACTTGAATTGTATGTTGCTTCACTCTACATTTCCGCCAACCTCCGTTTGATATCGTCGTTAAATCGCTATTCTATCCATCCTCCAACAACGTTGTTTGCCTAGAATAAATACGAAAACACAAATACTAGACAAATAACATTAGAAGTAAATTGTTTGTTAAACATCATCAAAACAAGAAGGCCAACAAATTTTTCTAGCTATTCAAGGTATTGAGCCCACATGAATATGTGTACTGCAGCATCCAAATAACTATACGCATGCGATAGGGTAAATCTATATCTAGATTATCCATAGTAAAAAAAAAAGAAATCCTAGTATACTTTCTAGGAACATAAACAATAAGTTTAGTGTTTACTAAATAGACCGATTTTGTGGGATCATCACGTCTTTCTTGATTAATGGTTAGAGGGTGACCATACCGTGCAATTGGTGAGAAGCCTATGTATATCGTCCTGCGACTACCATAAAAAGCATGAATTTGAACCGAGAAGGGGATGATAGTTTTCAATGTGTATGTATATTTTCTCTCTTACCCATCATGAAAAACCCTATATCTACATATAAGGGCTTAGATATGGAATCCTACACTAATTAGGATTATGAATATCTTATCTCTAAGACAAGATAGTATCTGACTACTTATTTCGGTGTCTATCCCATAATTATAACCAACATACTCCCACTCACATAAATGAGTGGGTGCCATTCGTTACTCCCTGAGTCCACTCCCTAAAACGTTGACTCCCCGAATCAAAGACTCCCTGAAAATGCCTTCTTTATCCATATCCATACATCGTTAGTGCAACATGGACCATTGAGAACCTGCAAGTGAGTAACCTTGTAGTCAGATCCTTTAGGACCAACACAAGGATCTCCCTAAAGTAAAACATAATAAATAGTGTAAGTGTGCAATATCTCATACCTAGGATGTGATCAATCAAGTCTGCTCAAGTACCTTTAATCCATCGAAGAAGCGTACATGAACACCACTATTGTACCATAGAAATAAGCAAGTATTAATCACATTTAACTAGCTGACACATGTCTCAAGCATAGTACACACTGACTTGACCCAGACACACTGACTTCTCATCTCTCTCGATGGCAGAGATGAAGGGCGTCCCTTCTCGTCTCCCTCGAAGGCTGAGATGAAAGGCATCCATTCTTGTCTCCCTCCAGGGTCGAGACAAAAAGCGTGTTTTCTTGGCCCTCTCTCAAAGCCGAGATGAAAGGTGATCATTCTCGAACCCCTCGTCGACAGCTAGTCACCATTACATTAAATGCATGGTCGTAGTCATTATAACATCATCGATGAAAGTCTTAATGACTCATCGGACCTTGTCAGCACCTGAAACCCTCTGTCTTCATTGCATTAATTACAAGGGTGACTCGAACCCCCAACACCTATAAAGGTATCAACTGACTAAGCTGACTATATGGACTCAGTTGAGATTACATAAATACCCTCGTCAGATTGGTATAAATAGGCACATTGCCTACTAACCAAAGGTATACAATTTCTGCACACTTAGAGAGAACCATATCAGTTTCTTACTCTCCTTCAGATTATAAATAACTTGATCGTCGGAGGAATCACCGGAGAACCTAACTCCGGTCCTCTAACGTGTTGCATATATGCAGGACTCTCTTTGGACTAGGGGATCATCTATCAAAGGAGATCAAAACACCCTAAGCTCTTCGAAATTAACACCAAAACTTATTGTTAAGTATTTGACATCAACTGCTTGGCACCCACCGTGATGCCTCTTCTTCTTCTTTGTGCGAGATGGTTGATTCACAATTGTGTCCATTCACAAATGAGAAATACATTAAAGTTCTAGAGGAACCAAACTTGGATCGGGGGCCAAACTCGAATCTAGGGCAAAGGCCAAATCTTAAGCAGAACTTGAGTCTGGAGGCACGGTAGCAGTAGAAGTCGACGAAGGAGATGGCTCAGGCTCAGACCCGAACACTTAGTCCCCCTCCTCTTCAGGCCGGCTCACTCAACTATCATGATCCGAGTCCTCGCCTACTCCTTGAGCCGACTCTTCATCATCCTCATCTCTATTCTTGACCTCGAGAACAAGCCCTCCTCCTCTCCTCTCTATCTTTTGTAGAGTGCTAAGATAGTTAGCTACTTAAGGAGGATAGTGGAATTGCTCAGGATGAAGCTTGAGATCGGACGGAAGCTACACCTCTTGAATTCGAATCCGGCCTTACATGCTAGTACTACCTCTACCTTCCCAAGGGTACCCTAAGGATACTCCTCAATGATCCGATAGTGATAATCTTTCGAGTCCAAATTGTCGAGGCGACGCTACATCTCCTGCCTCTCTACACAGAATGACTCATTGTCTTGCTCCAACTGCTTCCTCGGCTTCTCATGACCGATATCCTCCTCCTTCACTTGATGCCTTAGCCACTGAGCATCTTGGCATGCCACTCGAGCTCGGTCAAAGGCATCAGTACTCTCTCGCCTCTTAACCTTGATCTCCTCCTTCAGATACCGTATCATGTCATCTCGCTCACGAAGCTGCTTGAGGTGACCGAGGTCTTCTTGAAGCTTCTTTATTTGGGATGAATTTTGGCTATTTGAATTTAGCAAATCCTTTATCTTATCTTCCCGGATCTCAACTTTCTGCCCCAGCTTGCCTTAGCCTCTCTTCCAATAGGACAACTTGTCTTCCTTCGAAGCCAGTTTTAGGTCAGTCGCCTCCCGAGCTGCTTTCTCAGTCTCTATTTTTTCCTAGAGCTTAAAGTAGATCTCCCAGATGTGATCAAAGTGCCCAAATTGCTCTTGCTCCACCAAATCTCCTCAAAGTAAGTAACTCTTCAGGGTCTAGTGGAGACCACAGTTAGGCATATCTGAGAGGATCTACATCATTAGGTAGCAGGACCTGATCCAAGGCCCTAGTTTGAGCCTTCTTGGATTCCAAGATGGCCCTCCTCTTGTTGAGACTCTACCCGGAGATTAATAGATTCTCCTCTGATGGCCCCCTGTCATATCTAGGGCCGACTTAAGGTGTCCCCATTAATAACTTTCTTAACTCACCCTACACCTCTGGTGGAAGCTCATTAATACAATAGGGGAAAGACCACCCAACATTATCCCCCTAGGTAGGAGGCACCTCCTCAACAGTTGGCTCTTTGCCTTGTCGGTGAACCGACTCAGAAAGCATAGCAAGGGCCGTTTCCTTCTCACCTTGAGCTTGATCCCCTTCGGGCTCGACTGCAAAGATTTCAACACCTTTTGCTTTTGAAGAGGACTCATCATCAACTACAACAATGTTTGAAGACTTGGCTCAAGAAACCCCTGGATGAGAGCGGCAGAGACTTCACCTTGCGCAGCCTCCTGGGCAAGAGCAGGAGTGCCCGCCTCCACCGTAGCCATCTCTTGGTCCTTCATAGTTTTGGAACTTATAGAGATGCCTCGAATGCCCACCTTCCTTAGCCTCCTCTTCCTTTTAAACCTCTCAGCCTAAACAATGGTAGAGCTCAGCCCAGCTAGTCGAGCCGCAATCTTGGAGCATTAGCAGTGAAGATGCTTCTGGGGCCTCACCAATGGATCTTTTTGAGATCAACCTGGGGTGGCCACCGGGGATGTCTTGGGTTCCTCCAATTGTAGTGCCAACACAACTACTCGAGTCTTAGCATCCTCAGTTGGAGGAATTTAAGAAATACCCACAACTCGTAGTACCAAGTTGTCGAAAATATTCTCGCTCTGATGAGAACTAGTGTAAGATTTAATCTTGTCATGCTCTCGCTTATCATCATTTAATAGTATCCCTAGCCTCAGCATATCCTTGCTGATCTTGGGCCATGAGGAGTAGGCCAAGATAGCGTCGGCTCAAAAGACCCACATGAATCTCTTTTTCTAGTCCTTATTAGATTTAGGGGCATTAGAGACAAGTTTGTAGCTACCCAAGATTTGAAGATAGTAATGGCCCTCTTCGTTATTAACCTTCACACTAATGAGATGATCGAGAATTCTCAAAGTCGGTTCAACCTCAATTCGATTATAGATAGCCACACACCCCTACCAGAGTAGCTATGGAGTTCGGCTTCATCTGTGATGGAAAAACTCCTATGGCTTCCAAGACGCGACAAAGAAAATGTAGAACAAAAGATACAACTCATACTCCAAGGAGATCAAAGCACCCCTAAACTCTTCAAAATCAGCACTAAAACCCACTTTTAAGCATTTGACATCAACAACCATGGTCTATCCTTGATTCATCACACTCTTAAATCCTGTCCTTGACATAAATAAGAGTTGGCGAAGCAATGCAATTAAGAGATAAAGTTAATCGATCTTCCTCAGATCCTGAATAGTTAAGCGTGTTAATCACCTGCTTTCCTGATACTGTCTTGTATGTGTAGTATTGTTTCATTCATAGCATGAAATATCAGCCAAAGTAGAGGATGTTCCTAACAGCTATCCTAGACAGCCTAGTGTCTCTAAGGATATAATGATTGCTCTCCATTACTAGTGGTCATTGACAAGGGCTCACACAGCGAGGGGGCAGGAATCCATCCCTTGACCTCCCTATATCCGGTCCAACCATACGTCGTATGGCAACGTGCTATGATATTATCTCTCTCTCTCTCTCTCTCTCTCTCTCTCTCTCTCTCTCTCTGAGAGTATACATCATTAAAGGAATATCATTTAGGCCCAAGTTTTATCACCTTGTGACAAACTTGTTCGGCTATACCACCTCGCGATATATTTGGGATCTCCTAACAAGCCTGCACCTCATGTATCAAGTCAGACCCCTAGTCTGGCTGATAGTAAATAGGTAAAATGAGCATGAGTTTTATAATTCAATCGTTTCAATGTATAAGTATATAGCAATCTCATCCTGACCCAATCAGGGTGACTAATAGAGTACTTCCACTATTGTCATACCCTATAATACTATAGTGTTGCTATTGTTCCAAGCTTAATGACATCTGACATTCAATCTTAGCTTCGGCAACTGCCACAACTCCGAAGGGGATCTCTTATGTGATAGGAGTTCCTACCCGCTGATGTAACTTCTAATGGTGCATTCAGTGCCCTTTCTGTATACTATACACATTATATACTCATATACTCCATGGCGTGATAATCAACCAATAATAAGATATTAGCAGTCCTAGAATGCATACATAGAAAAGAATCAAAAAAAATATAATGTCTTATAAATCCACCTCCGTAATATCCTAAGTGTCTGAGGTCTCAACCAAAAAAATCATCATTAAAAGCATAGCCTATGAGGCTTATGTGTTGCACTAGCCACTCCTTGGTTATTTCCTTTATTAGTTAGTAGATCCCCGATCATCTGACTTATAGAGATACAAACAATACGACCTCTTTCTTCTCTTAGCTCTTAATGAAATGGTTCCTAATCTAGAATTTATTCAATTCTCTATACTAACTTGGGCCTATCTAATAACCAGCGATTGACATGCTATCACAATAGAAAATTACATCATTCTATGCATGTCAAACTACAGAAAGATTCTCTAAGAATCTACACAACAAGACTGTCTTTATTGCTATCATGTATATCACTGCATATTCTATTCTAATTGGAAAAATGCTATGTACTACTACTTCTTACTACTCTATGAAATAACCATGTCATTCAGTAAGAAAACATAATCAAAAGTTGACGCTCACCCATCCAGATTGCAGACCCAATCTATATATGAACATATCTATAGGCACGTGTTAATTCTATCATAGAACCATACATAAATTATAGTTTGAATCAAATATCTAAGGTTCCTCTTAACTCATGACTATGAGTGATACCCAGATTGAACCGATGTCTACTCATCAGTTCTATTGCAAATGATTATATCGAGTCTTGTATGCATACATAACTACCAACTACACTCCTATAAGCGATAATAAACATTCACTTCTTCTTTGCTTTAGTGTTGGGACATTTCTCTAAATTTAGAGTATGAATCTTACCAATTGGAGTCCCTTTGGTCTCCATGTTATGCCGAGTTAGCAATATGTCATCGGCATATGATGGCAAGATCTCAAACTCTTACCAGCTCTGTGTAGGTAGATAGAATTGTCTTCATCAATTATTATAAAATCATAACCCAATATGATCTAATATAACCACAAATACTACATACTGGAATACTTTTTCAAGTCATAGATAGAGCTCTTTAACTGGACACCTTGTGCTCAAATCCCTTGACTTTGAAACATATACATCGATCCATATAAATCTCCTATTCCAATTCTCCTAGAGAAAAGTTATCTATAAGTCTATTGGACTAGTTCAAGATCAATATTATAAAATATAAGAGTCAATTTCTATGACATTTGACTCTCTCCCTAAGAGAATACTCTTTATCATCTACCTTATAACTTCAGGTGTATCCTTTCACCACCAAGCATGCGCTGCACCACTTAATTATCCCATTCTGCTTGACCTAAAAAAACTATTTGCTCTCAATGTTCTTGCATTCAGCTGGAAGATCCATCAAGTCCTTGACTTGATTCTTCCTCATCAACTCAATCTTCCCTTCTATTGCTGCATTTCTCTCTTTCATTGTAGATCAATAAATAACATCCTCATATGGTTTCGGCTCCACAATAACATACGACGATGCCATTAATATTTTCTCTCAATATCAAAATATCATGTGGGTATTAGTCCACAGGATGATTAACGAGGTAATTGAGATTTCTTAGATGGCTCCGAGTCATCTAAATATATCTCACTCCCACTGTCCCCGGGTGGTAGACAAACTATTCTCTTCCATCACTGGCTCTGTGATAGTCTCCTCGATCTCATATGAACCCAAAATCCTGATCTATTTCTTCTTTGTGTAGGAAATCCTCCCTTAGGAAATCAATATCCTTAATTTTCTCAATCACAATCCCATCATAGTGTTCACATGTAAACACATCCCACATAGTATCTAGAATTAGTGTATAGTCATACACTTCCTCCCTATGGGGTACAACTTCTCATACTATTGAGAAGCAGTATGTGTGTGAGCAATGCATCCACATGGACATAGTGATCCATGACTCAGAAGGTGTAGACTATACTAATCTAAAAAGTGCACAGTTTAGAACATATGCCACTATCAATAGCGCATTTCTCCAAAACTAAATGGGTAGATATTCTACACTACATCTAGCAGAGTCATACTCCTCACTATTGCAACACAATTTTATTAGAGAAATGTAGGTTATCATAAACTATTTGACCTTTTTTTCTTCTCTTAACATAGTTCCCTAAACTGGCCTGATAGATGTTCTTATCTCGCGATTAGTGTGCTAACCTCTAATGCTTTTGCTTAATTGATTATCCATCTTGCTGATTTTGTGCTTGCAACAAATCCAAGCCCTCACCTAGGTGAAAAAATCAAATGCACATCACCGCAGATACAGTAATAGCCTATAAACATGAGGAATTAATGTGTTCCCTTCATAAATATCAATATGTATATAAGAGAGTGTACTTATTTTAATGAATTTGTTCTTGGCCTTCCCAAAAGATTTCCTAGTAATTTTACCAGTGAGACTATACTCGTAGGTGGACAGATACATCTTGGTACACATACCTAGGAGGTCGCCATGACGAGCCTACATGTATCCTCCAATATGACCTAGTCTATGATATTATACCTAATCTTAATTCACGATACAAGATAAAATAAAAGATAAACCCAGTTATCTTATCATCAGTTATATCTTAAAATCAACTAAGAAATTAGCTTGACAACCAATGCTACACAAAAATCCAAGAAGTAAATCTATGTAAGTCACGTACATATGGGAAACTAACTTGAAGCCCACAAGTCTAACTACCGAGATGATTTCTCAACTATAAAGGGAGTATTACAAGATATATTTGGTTCCACTAGACCTTTGTACTCCAATTTGGAATCTTTTGAACTCAACGAACATGTCTCTGCCATGCAAATGTAGTCAATGAGTCCTGAGTTTTATCGGTTGTGTGCCCTCATGTGTAAAATGATCGGCTTGTCTGCAGCCAAAATAATCAGCCTCACTCCTATCCATTGGTTTCTTCCCCATTTTAATTGACTTCTTTTATTTCAGAATCCATTCTGAAAATCTTCCATCTTGCCCACTACAACAAGGCTCCTATCGTTGTGCATCGGATATTCAGCTACCAAAGTCGAAGTAGACATATTGACCTTGAGCACACCATGGTGTTTAGACTCCAACTTCACTTTTATTTGCACAGTCATGGATGTTGTCACATCTTCTATGTGCAATAAAAGTAATACATGTCTTTCCAACAGTTATGTAAAGCCCAGTTAACCGTCCAGATCTGTCGCTCCTAGCATGTCACAGTTCTAGCTATCTCATGATCCATGATCATAAAGGTTGTCATCCAAAAGTGAATTTTATATTCTGACTAACAGACATATTATTTAAATCTAACTAACTAACATGAACCTGGATCCTTAGTGGAGAGACATATTTGAATCTTGGATTAAGAGCATCACTGAAGCCCTTTGCATACAAATAATCCTCAAACTCCCTAATAAGGTTGCTCTTCATTGCAGTCTATCTAGTGAACTACTTGAATGATCTCTCAAATTTTAGATCTCGTACTAATTGGTATCACATCTTTGGGTCCGAGTTGAACCTTGTTCTGACTCGGACGTTATCGCCTTAGTACTCACTAAAATCTCCTGCTCTTAGGAGAAAAAGTTTCTTCTAACAGAAATATCTATAACTAATCAGTTCTAGACTAAAGTTAGAAAATTATGGTGGCAACTCTTTAAGAGAAGGACTAAGACACTCAAGTTATGGATATATTAAGTTTATTGGTGTTTATGTGGAGTAGCGTTCTTCCAGGAAGAACATTCCATCTCTTCAAGAATTTTATTCTAATAATAAATTTACATTCCAAAGAAAGAGAAGGAGACCTAAGGCCCCAACCACAATCTTTATGAATATAATTTTAAAATCAGTAAAAATATTCTAAAAATGGAATATTAGATTTCTCAAAGATAGACTAGATTGTGTAGTTAAATCATAGTACCATATGTACCTGAAATATCTCATTTAAAATTTTTTGTTTATGTATCAGCATGCATCTGTACATATGGCATGACAAATATAAACAATAAATTTTACAAATTTTATTTAACAACCTTATTTTAATCTTGTCAATTTTATTAGGGTTTAAGGTTTCTCATGAAATTAAGTATGGCGCCCCAGCGCTCGTACTAGAATAGTTACCCATCATCAAGACTAAGGATATTTAAAAAATAATTTTGGTATTTAAAATAATTTTAGTATTTAAAATAATTTTCTAAACTGTCAAAGTTTAAAAAATTATTTTTAGCAAAAACCCACAAAACTCTTAATTATGAAACTTAGTCCGCCCCTATAAATTTTTTTAAAAAATAAAAAAGACAAATAATAAATTTTTTGAAAATTTCCTAAATTTTTTAAAGATATTTTTACTATTCAAAACAAATTTTGGATTTAAAAGTAATTTTTTAGAATATTCAAACTAAAAAAATAGAAAATAAAAACATCTTTGAATTTACAAGTGACGGCAGCGGTAGCATTGCCTCGCACCACCACCCCTACCCTCCATCGGAATCTTCGGTGATCCCTGCTAGTGATACCCCCAGCGGCGACTACCCAGTGATGTGCCGTCACAACCACTGTTTATTTCAATTTTTTTTGTTGGGAGGCTAGGCTGTTGTTAGGAGAGTGAGCCTCGATGCTCTGCATGGGGGCCTCCGGCCAACCCGACGACCACCGTGTGGTAGGCAATGGTAATGGCAATTAGGTTTTTTTTTGAAATTTGAAAAAAAACTTTTGTTTTTATAAATCACAGGTTAAAATTTTTGATAAATCCTTGATTTATCGAGAATTAATAAATCCGTAATTTATTAAAAATAGCCCACTAATTTCATAAAAATTAAGCCTTTCTCATAGATTTGATATCCCGAATGTCAAAGATTGGATTTTTAATACCAAGAATTAAATTTTTAATGAAAGATCTAATATTTTTCTCAATAAAAATCCTAATTTTCTATTCTATGGCCAAAATCACCATAAAAAACTTACGAACTATCCTAGATCCGGCTCTAGTACTAATGTAGGATATGGATAATTATACGCATGCAATAGGGTAAATCTACATCTGGATTATGTTCAACGGAAAATAAGAAACTCAAGCGTGCTTTCTTGGACATAAACAACAAGTTTAGGGTTTACCAAATGGATGATTTTTGGAGAATCACCGCAGCTTTCTTGATCAACGGTCGGAGGATGACCACACCGTGCAACTGGTGAGAAGCCCTCACATATCACCTTGCTACTACCGCATAAAGCACGAATTCGAACAAAGATGGAGATGATGACTTTCTATTTATATGTATATTTTCTCTCTTACCTATCATGAAAAATCTTATATCTATTTATACGGACTTAGAGATAGAACCCTACACTCATTAGGTTTATCTCTAAGATAATACATTATCCACCCACTTATTTGAGTGTCTATCTTATAACCATAACTAACCAGCATTTATCATGTTTTATTTGTTATCAACCCAACTAGACTAAACATGCAAGTCATAATCATTTCTTGGAAGCTTTTCCATTGCCCTTCCTTTTGTCTACAGAAAAGGAACCTTCATCTGGTTTATTCTGTGAATCTCATGGTGTATATTCTTTCTAATTTTATCAGTGTGTATTAGAGATGGGTACCTTTCAACTACCAAGATAATTATTGTGTTATTTATATTTGTGATCATTTATTAATGTTTGAATTGGTTTTACTAGATAGTAAGCAACCAAAACAACTCTTGTTAAAGCGACTATTAAGCTCATAATGTGAAACGATTCCCTCTAGCTAGCCGACCGTCTTACTATTAGGATATGTGAAGCCTAACTATCAGTCCTACCCTATACTTCAGAATGAAGAGGAACAAAGTGGAACAGGAGGAACATGATCGACGATGACGAAGTTCAAGCAAAACGACGAAGGAGACAATTTGACTGGCTCGCGGTCGACCGCGCATGGCACGACGGTCGACCGCCGACGTGCACAGACAGGCACATTGCTGAGGAGCAGCTTCGCGGTCGACCGCGCGTGGCACGGCGGTCGACCGCCCAAAGTCCAGAGAGCAGCCATAATTTCTACCTTCGTCACGGTCGACCGCGCATGGCGCGCCGATTGACCGCCAAAAGTCCAGAGAGCTACCATCAGCAGGAAGCTTCGTCACGATCGATCGCGGGTGGCGTGGCGGTCGACCGCTAAAACTCCAGAGACTCCGATCAGGATTCGGCTTCGTCGCGGTCGACCGCGTGTGGCGCGGCGGTCGACCGCGAGCCGGGTTTTTGCCCAGTATCGCTTTTTGACCTGTTTCTTTTTCTGTTTGTTTAAACCCTTATATCTATAAAAAGGTTGATTAGGGCATGATGTAAAGTGACGAAAATAGTGAAATTTTCTCCTACGACGGCCGTTGACGTAGTTTCTCACAGTGAGAAGCGAACCACGTAAATCTTGTGTGTTTGTGATTGATTGAATTCTCTCTTCTCTCCTAAATCTCTATTTTCAAATCGCATCAGGGGGGTTGTGTATCCCCAACAAGTGGTATCAGAGCGACCAGGTTCGGCATGACCGATTTGAGGTCAGGGACATGGGATCTGAGAAGGAAACATCCAAGATTGAGAAGTTTGATGGAACAAACTTCAGGTTCTGGAAGATGCAGATGGAAGACTACCTCTCTCAGAAGGATTTATACCTACCATTGGGAGAGAAGCCGGCGGATATGAAAGATGCGGATTGGAAGCTATTGGATTGAAGGCTCTTGGAGCGATCAGGTTGACCTTGTCTAAATCAGTAGCGTTCAACATCAAGAATCAGAATACGACGGCGGATCTCATGGCGGCGTTGTCCAGTATGTATGAGCAGCCCTCTACGACGAATAAGGTACATCTCATTAAAAAGCTGTTTAATTTGAGGATGTCTGAGAGCCAAAAATTCAAGAAACACCTGAACGAGTTTAACGAGATCACGGATCAATTAAACTCGGTCAATATTCAGTTTGACGATAAAATCCAAGCCCTCTTGATACTTGGTCAATTACCCGACAGTTTGAAGGGTATCGTTATATCGATTAGCGGATCATGTGGCAAATCAAAACTAAAGTTTTCAAAGGTGGTGGACATGATTATGACTGAGGAGATTAGAAGACAAGAGGAAGGGATTTCTAATTCAGGGTCAGCGTTGAATCTTTAGAGCAGAGGAAGAAACAGAAACAGAAATAGAGGGAATAGCCGAGGAAGACCTAACTCGAGGAACGGAAGGTCAAAGTCCAGGAACCGCAAGGGCAAGAAGGAGATCGATTGCTAGAATTGTGGCAAGTTTGGCCACTATGAGAATCAGTGCCGAGAACCCAAGAAGGACAAGGAGAACAAGACTGAAGCGAACGTGGCCTCAGGAGAATCAGATGATGCCCTAATCTGTTCGTTGGAGAGCAAGACTGAATCATGGGTGTTGGATTCAGGAGATTCGTTTCATGCTACCTCAAATAGAGATTTATTTGAGAACTACGTTTCAGGAAACCTAGGAAAAGTCTATCTTGGTGACGATCAGCCTTGTGATATTGTTGGCAAAGGAGTCGTGCAGATCAAGCTCAATGGGTCTATATGGAAGCTGAGTGATGTGAGACATGTTCCTAGCTTGAGGAAAAATCTGATTTCCATAGGACAATTGGTGAAAGAGGGATATGTATCAACCTTCGCATGTGATACGTGGAAGGTTACAAAGGGATCCATGGTTGTTGCCCGTGGTACGAAGACTGGGTCTCTCTACATGACGATAGATGCACGTGGTTCCATTGCAATGGCTGAAAGTAATGAAGACCCAAATTTGTGGCACTAGAGGCTAGGTCACATGAGTAGCAAAGGCCTAAAGGTCATGCAGTCGAATGGGAAGTTACCAGGTTTGAGATCGACTGATATTGACTTATATAAAAGTTGCATTCTTGGGAAACAAAAGAGAATAAGCTTCAAAAGGGTTGGCAGAACTCCTAAAGAAGAGAAGCTTGAGTTAGTTCACACAGATGTGTGAGGTCCAGCATCAGTACCATCCACCGGCGGAAGGTTATATTTTGTGACCTTTATAGATGATCACTCGAGGAAGACTTGGGTCTATTTCATGAAACACAAATCAGAAGTGTCTGAAGTGGCTATGGTAGAGAACGAGACCGGTCTGATGATCAAGAAGCTTCGTTCTGACAACGGCGACGAGTACGAAGGCTCAGAGTTCAAGAGGTTCTGTTATAATAACGGCATTAGATTAGAGAGGACAATGTTAGGTACACCCCAGCAGAATGGCATAGCAGACCGGATGAACAGAACGTTGACTGAGAGAGCCAGAAGTATGAGATTACAAACAGGTTTTCCAAAGCAATTCTGGGCAGAAACAGTCAACACAGCTGCCTACTTGATCAACCGGGGACCATCAGTGCCTTTGGAGCACAAAATACCTGAAGAAGTATGGAGTGGAAAGCAGGAAAATCTTTCTCACCTGAGAGTATTTGGATGTGTTTCATATGTACATTTGAGTGATCATGCAAGAAACAAACTTGATCCTAAGTCCTTAAAATGTTTCTTTGTTGGCTATGGCGGTGATGAGTTTGGCTACAAGTTCTAGGATGAGCAGAACAAGAAAATCATTAGAAGCAGGGATGTGGTCTTTAACGAAACAGTCCTCTACAAAGACCGTGATGCCGTTCAATCCACTAGTTCGGTGCAGAGTGATCCTACATACTTCGAGTCAGATGATGCCTCAGATGGAGGCAATCCCAAAGCTAGTTCTGATGAAGAAGAAGAGTTGACGGATGAGACTACTTCAGAAGGGGCAGATGAAGATGGAGAGCCTGTTTCGCCCGTCAGAGAGTTGAGGCGATCAGCTAGAGTCCCCAAGACTAATCTAAGGTATCCATCACTACAGCCCAGAGCTCATCTCAACTACCTATTTTGAGTGACGGTGGAGAGCCAGAAAGTTATGATGAGGCCCTTCGAGTGGATGATGCGAGCAAGTGGGAGCCTGCTATGAAAGATGAAATAAAATCCTTAAACACCAACAAGACATGGGAACTTGCGAAGCTACCAACGGGGAAAAAAGGCCTTGAGCAACAAATGGGTGTACAGAATCAAAGAGGAATATGATGGTTCCAAGAGATACAAGGCCAGATTGGTGGTTAAAGAATTTTAGCAGAGAGAAGAAGTTGATTACACAGAGATCTTCTCTCCTGTAGTCAAACTGACTACCATCAGAACAGTCCTGAGTATTGTTACAGCTAAAGGTTTACATCTCGAGCAGCTAGATGTAAAGACAGCTTTCCTCCACTATGATCTAGAGGAAGAGATATATATGTAGTAGCCAGAGGGGTTTACTCAGAAGGGAAAAGAGAAGATGGTATGCAGATTGAAGAAGAGCTTGTACGGACTGAAACAAGCTCTAAGGCAATGGTACAAAAAGTTCAATGGATTCATGCACAAGAACGGTTACTCCAGGTGCAACGCTGATCACTGTTGCTTTGTCAAGGAGTTTGACAACAGTTACATCATCCTGCTTTTATATGTCGATGACATGCTAGTAGCCGGTTCAGACATGAGAGAGATCAAGAAGCTGAAGAAGCAGCTGTCGAGTGGGTTCGACATGAAGGATCTAGGCGCAGCAAAGCAGATATTGGGGATGAAGATCAGCAGAGACAAGCTCTTGGGCACACTGCGGCTATCTCAGGCCGAGTACATTAGGCGAGTGCTTGAGAGATTCGGGATGAGTGGTGCTAAAGCCGTTAGCAGACCGTTAGCTAGTCATTTCAAATTGACTAAGGAGCAGTGCCCCGAGACTGATGAAGAGAAAAACTACATGGCTAAGGTTCCATATGCTTCAGCTATTGGAAGCCTCATGTACGCCATGATATGCACGAGACCTGATATTGCCCATGCAGTGGGAGCTGTGAGCAGATTTATGTCAGATCTAGGAGAGCAGCACTGGGACGCAGTAAAGTAGATTCTGAGATACCTGCGAGGTACTATAGAAGACTGTTTATGCTTCAGGAGAGGCAAGTTAGTTCTGCAGGGTTTTGTTGATGCAGACTATGCTGGTGAAATAGACCAGAAAAGAAGCACTACAGGATACGTATTCACTTTGGGCTCTACAGCTATTAATTGGGTTTCTCAGTTGCAGAAAACCGTTGCTTTATCAACGACAGAGGCTGAATATATTGATGTGACAGAGGCAAGCAAGGAGATGATATGGTTGCAGGATTTCTTGAAGGAGCTGGGACAGAAAAGTGAGAAGAGTGTCTTACATTGTGATAGCCAGAGCGCAATTCATTTGGCGAAGAATCCCGCTTTTCATGCAAGGACCAAACACATACAGGTCCGCTACCACTTCATAAGATCAGCTTTGGACGAGGACATGTTGGAACTTGTGAAGATTCAAGGAAGCAAGAACCCGACCGATATGCTTACCAAGGTTGTCACTACAGAGAAACTGAAGTTTTGTTCAACTTCAGTTAGCCTCATTACTTGATGATATGGAGGCCGTCTCCGCAGAGAGAGCTGAAAGAAATTGATAGTTATCTCCAAGTGGGTGATTGTTAGGATATGTGAAGCCTAACTATCAGTCCTGCCTTATACTTCAGAATGAAGAGGAACAAAGTGGAACAGGAGGAACAGGATCGACGACGACGAAGTTCAAGCAAAACGACGAAGGAGACAATTTGACTGGCTCGCGGTCGACCGCGCATGGCGCGGCTATCGACCGCCGACGTGCACAGACAGGCACATTGCTGAGGAGCAGCTTCGCGGTTGACCGCCCAAAGTCCAGAGAGCAGCCAGAATTTCTGCTTTCGTCATGGTCGACCGCGCATGGCACGACGGTCGAACGTCAAAAGTCCAGAGAGCTACCATCAGTGGCTTCGTCGCGGTCGACCGCCAAAACTCCAGAGACTCCGATCAGGATTCGGCTTCGTCGCGGTCGACCGCGCGTGGCGCGGCGGTCGACCGCGAGTCGGGTTTTGGCCTAGTATCGCTTTTTGACCTGTTTCTTTTTCTGTTTGTTTAAACCCTTATGTCTATAAAAGGGTTGATTAGGGCATGATGTAAGGTGACGAAAATAGTGAAATTTTCTCCTGCGACGGTCGTGGACATAGTTTCTCACATTGAGAAGCGAACCACGTAAATCTTGTGTGTTTGTGATTGATTGAATTCTCTCTTCTCTCCTAAATCTCTATTTTCAAATCGCATCAGGGGGGTTGTGCATCCCCAACACTTACCTGTTTGTGGATAAAGATCATACTTGGGGAAATTTTGGAAGATTGTTCCATGACTAACTGTACTGTTAATTTCATGCTACTTTGGTAACACAAGATTTAAAAGCCTCCGAGAATCGGATAAATGATGAATTCATGAAAATCGATTGCTGCTTGACATTTTATAATGACAGACATGTCCCACACTTGTCCATAGTTTCCTCAGCCATCATACAATTTGAAGCATATATGCTCTGCTTAATCCTTTATATTTGATCAAAAAGATTTCACCTTTGTGGGATTATGCAGACTATGCAACTGAAAAGACTACAAAAGATTAGCAGACGTGAAGGAATTTTGTACGGAAAAAGAGAGATTGCATCCAACACTTGAGCGTATAGATTCATCCACTTAATCCGGTGGAGGTAAAAGCAACCAAAAAGAAGGGGGGATGGTCACAGGTGAGAATATATGGACTCATGTTTCACCTTCAACGGCTCAAAGTAACAACACTTATGTTAAAGCGCACAAATTTATCTTTATTTGGACGATATTTACGTTACCCTAAAGGGCGACCAGTAGACATCATACATTTTCTCTACCTCTATAGCAAGTTTTAACATATAAATATCATACAATTTCGATAACCAAAAAGGATTATATCACATAACTTCCACTCACTTATTTTTCTCGCCTCCGACCAAATCTAATATATGGCGAGCTCTAAGTCAGGCAATGGAAGATGAGAATGATGCTTTTCAACCAACGAGGAAGACTGTGACACATTAAGATCAATCTCATCATTGCCAACTCCATTACTTGTCACATTAAGAGATAGAATAGGAAATCGAAAGTCACTCGAAGAGGATGAATCTTTACTCTTTGGCATGTCATCAATTACATGAACTTGTGCTTCGCAGTTACCAGCCTGAAATTATGATGACAACTGATTAAATGATAATTCTTTGATAGAAAGCAAATTAATTCCGTTCGTATATAAATTTTTTACCACATCAAAACGGCTAGATCGGCGCTTAGTGTTGTTGAGGTTGTTTTGTCTAAGAAAGTACTTCTGAGCATGGCTAGCCACTTGGGTAGGAGTTCTTGTTGTCACATAATTACACGAAATACCACGCCAATCTCCTTTTCCAAGCATTTTAAGGCCAGCTAGAAACTTTCCATGTTCTTCCTCGGTCCAAGGTACTCCTAAGAACAAATATGAGTTCGGTTACAGAGATAAAACCATAGGTATATATGCGTTTATGTAGCTAAGCAGAAGAAATTAAATAGACTATCGAGTCCAGAATTATCATTGTATGAGATGTTCATGCTTAAATTTACATAAGCCATTAAATTCTAACGATTGCAAGGAATCATCATATGAAAAAAGGGTGGGTTTAATTGCGGATAGACCCCCTGTACTATCCCAATGTGGATAGACCCCTGTATTTTCGAATTGGACCTCTGTCGTATCGTCCAGTTGCAAATAGAGCCCTGAGTATTTTGTTAAGACTCCTTTACCCTCATGCATGAAGTCTACTAAAAGATATTATATTTCTTTTAACTCCGGAGGTTTATCTGCAACAATTGAACTGCGGGCAGTCTATCCGCAATAGGGTGACAGAACAGAGGTCTATCCGCAATTAACCTACAATAATAAATAAATAGATACATCCATATACTAGAAATAACCCTATCGTGAATAACTGTATAAAAACTATTTATTAACAGAATTAGCTGATTGAGTCCACACTTGTTCTTGAATACCATATATATCTAAAACACGTCACGCTTGTAGAATTCGAGGAAGAAATCCATTACTGGTAGGAAATGGGAAAAATAAAAGACACGAGTGAGGTTGACCTTTCTTTCTCTCTTGTGCTTGCTCCATGAGATCGTCAGAAAGATAGCCATTAGTTAATTGTTCAGAATTTTCATTGCTAGACACGAGAGAAGCTGATGATAGTGACGGAGAAGAGGAAGGAGAAGAAAGGTAAGAAGGCGATAAGCAATCCATGCTACAATTCTTCTTCATGGGTGAAGAAGCTATGAGAATCTGCACGCCAAAGAGCTTCAAACTCCTTGAATTGCTGCATGTCCTAGAGTTATGCCCCTCGTTTCCACAATGGGAGCATTTTCTTGCCATCTTCAAAGAAAAATAAACAAAATCCACGCTCAATCAACTGCAGAGGAGAAAGAGTCTTTTTCTTCTGTTATGTCTTTTGGTTGGTTGGGTTTATATCAGTAGCTAAAAGGCAAATGAGTCCTGGTTTTTATTATAGAGATATACTGGGGCCAGTGGCATCATCATATCTTATTACTGTTGTGCGCAGCGGAAATTTCGACAGCACTAATCAATGGGATTAATTGTGTTGCTCTTGTCAGATACTTCGACAATGAGAATGACAATTTATAGTGTTTAATTTGAAATAAAACTCAGAGATACAGACACTCTTTGTCGCTAATCATAAGACATGTTCCTCTGGGCATGACAATTTGATTTACACATAGACGATCAAATCAAAGCAGTGTGGCACATTGATCTAGAAACTTGACTAGTTCTTTTTGTTTTTCTTCTTCCTCTTATGCTCCTTCCTCTTTATCTCCCCCTATTTTACTTATCTATTATCTTCTCCTTCGTCTTTATATATATTTTCTATCTATTTTCTCTAGTCAATAATCTCTCGGACATCTGACCCTTGTTACTAAAAATAATAATTTTATAATGACATATGCATGTATCAACAGTGATCCTAATATAGCATTCACACTTGGAGTTTAAGAACATATTGATTGGACACTACTATGGACTCATCATGTACACATCTATGAATATAGATATCTAATCACATTGCATGGTGGATGATTATATAGAATAAGACAAATATCCAAAGACCCAGGATTGGTGACCGGAAGTACTGAGGAGATGAAGGAATGAGTAGGGTTTGCAAGTAGGGGACTTCGCTTTTGAAAGGAATCTGTTTATTAAGGAATCCACTGCTTTGATGGATGTGACTTAAAGTACTCTAAAGATTTTAAAGAGTTAAGTACCTCTCATCGTTTAACCCCATATTTTGATGCATGTCTCCTAATTAAGAATTTTCGTAGAGTTACACGCTACAATTAGATGCTTACTCGACAAATTATGTTAAATAAACTCCGTAGATTTCAACAGGGGAACACAAACTGCAGATATCATTGGCTAAATAATGAGTATTTCTTACACCTTGCTCCTAAATACACACTCCAAATCTCAAAGTAAAGGTGATTGCTTATTTTACATTAAGAAAACCCTACAAGAATAAATATTTGTCAAAATATAAACCGGACAAGATAATTCATTTTCACCAAAAAAATCCACAAGGTTTCCCCTTCAAGACGCAACTTTTGAATCATTTAATTTGGACAGATAAGTTCATAGAATTCAAGATGCGCATGCACATGAAATTGGAAAATGCGACGCAAGAGATTCTCACCAAGAGATGTGAAAAGATATATCTTAGTATTTCAATGCCAACTTGAGGATATTTCAGCGTGCTGCTCCTGTTACTAGAAATAGTCCCATTTGCTTATCCTGTTACTAGAAATAGTCCCATTTGCTTATACAATCAGCTTGCTAGCTACTCATGGATAGGAATAGTAATGAAATAACAAGGGGAGGAATGCTCATGTTCTCTATTATTGGCTTCATCTTCATTTCTCTACCTATCAGAGGTGCTTATGTTATAATAATCCCTCGAGTTGGAGCCTTTCCTTTTTGGCCTTTTCTTCCCCCTATAAGAGCAACTCCAAAATGCTTGTTTTTTTCTATCTTTAATCGAGAACAACCAAATGGCTCCTCACCTTCCATCAAATAAATTAACTAGAGATACTAATCACCCCTTGATTGTGACCGATATCAATATATATATATTAGGTGAGAAGATAAGATAGCACTTATTAATTGCCGTTTAAAATAATGACGACACTGCTTAGCCTTGCTAATAGCACACACCAAATCATGCTTAGAGTCTCAAACAACAGCTATCACATCAAATATCTGCAGACAATTAGTAGTGATCTCCAATTTGATAGACTAAACTACACCAACTAATCGTTAGGAATGTTCCACGGCGGTCATTTTTCATTTGAAGATATTAGCTGGCCACTTATTAGAAGTAAAAGATTGTTGACTAATCTACTATTTCTCACTCGCCGCAGGCCAAAATCAGGTTCAGAGGTATATTTGAAAAGCTCTAAAGCATTACTAAAGCATTACTAGCTAGCCAAGCATTAAGTGGCCACACACGGTTCCTCTTTGGATGGGAAGTTCACATGCATCCAAAAGATCCAATCCGATATAAACTAAAGTATTTTCTGAATACATACATGCACTAGGACGTTACAGGGGTCCATAATATAGTTTGCACATGATTTCAGGGGAATATATTGGATGTCTTCCTCTTTTTAATCAACTCCATTACATCATTGTTTTGTGTTCTTTCAGGCACTACTAGCTAGAACAATCAATTTTTAGCACATCCTATCAAATCGGATCACATGAATTATAATGACGCAATGGAAAAATACGACAATCTAATAGAATTTGATCCTGATTAATGAGACATGAATCAGTAGAAAGATGCGGTTTCCAACCCATTTTTGATATTTCATCTCTTTTTGTTTTTTTTAATGAAAGATATATATGTTCGGTTGTGAACTATGATATTTCTATCTGACAACATTTCCGCTGCACATATATATGAATGACCAAAGAAGGGACTGTCGCGCGCCTATGCGGAAGTGTGCTCGCTCACCAAACAAGTCGTAAACACGGGAGAAGAACAACCAATCACACACGAGCACAATCCAAAACTGAAATACGACAGATCAATCACAAACGCAGAGATATACGTGGTTCGGCAATTTGCTTACGTCCACGGGGAGAGGATGGGGAGATTCCACTAAATCAAGGAGAGTACAAAGGGTTACAATTTCACAAAACTCACAAACTAACCATCAACCAAAGCTCTCAACTTGCTCACAATATCTCCCTCTCACAATGCTTAAAAGTCTCTCTAATCTCTGATTACAACTCTCCTCTTTTTGATGATTCTAATCTCTTCTAAGACGTTCCATATATATAGAAAACCTAAAACCAAAACAGATTAGGAATTCTAAAATAAAAAACAAAACAAATTAGGAATCCTAATAACATGTTACCAAAACAGATTAGAAACATGCTATCCAACAATTCTCCACCTCGACGAAGTATTCCCAAAACTGAGCTGACACCAACATGAGCACCAATGCGTCGTCTCACCAAATTCGGCTGCACCAATGTGGTTGCCTACGTACCCCCTCTCCCAAGGGATCAAGCCACCCATAGTTCATCCAAATGCCCGTCAATGACCTCAATAATCATGAATGTGCAACAAGCTTCTACAATGATCAAACTTGTTGTTCGAAACCACCTTAGTGAGTATATCCGTCGGATTATCCTTCGTGTGGACCTTCACAATCTCCACATCGCCATCTTCAAGAACATCTCGAACGAAGTGATAACGAACGTTAATGTGCTTCGTCCTGGCATGAAAAATCTGATTCTTCGTCAAATAGATAACACTCATGCTATCACAATGAGTAGTGATGGACCGCTGCGATATACCAAGTTCCTCCAAAAGCCCTCGAAGCCAAATAGCCTCCTTCACAGCCTCCGTAATCGCCATATACTCTGCCTCTGTCATAGACAAAACCACCGTAGACTGTAAGGTACATCTCTAACACACCGGCGCACGAGTCAAAGTGAACACATACCTCGTCATAGACCGGCGTTTATCCAAATCTCCGGCATAATCCGAATATATATAGCCAATGCACAACTGCCCACCTGTAGTGTCCCGCTTATAAACCAAACCAACATTGAGCGTACCTTGAATGTACCTCAAAATCCATCTCACGACGTCCCAATGACCCACTCCTAGATCATGCATGTATCTCGAAACCATTCTCACCGCCTGTGACAAATCTGGTATCGTACATAATATCACGTACATCAAGCTCACAATCACGCTCGCATATGGAGTCTTCGACATCAACTCTTGATCTTCAACTGTATTCGGTGAGAGGTCAGCTGAAAGCTTCAAATAGGCTCCTAAAGGTACAGTAACTGGCTTCATATCCATGCTAATATGAAATAATTGTAGAACCTTCTTCAAATAAGCCACTTGTGTCAAATAAATTCTGCCCTTCTCTTTGTCTTTACCGATCGTCATTTCCAAAATGCGCTTAGCCTCACCCAAATCCTTCATCTCAAACTCCTTTGAAAGATGTGTCTTCAACTCATCTATATAAGACCTGAAAATAGAGGCAACCAATATGTCATCAACATAGAGCAACAAATAGATGTACACACCTCCTTTCAACTTGCAAAAATGCACACAAGGATCAAACTAGCTCCGAGTGTATGAATGACCAAGCATAAAACCATCGAATCGCCTATACCACTGTCAAGGAGACTGCTTCAAACCGTATAGCGATTTCTTTAACCTGCAAACCAGGTTTTTCTTCCCTATAGCTTGGAATCCCAATGGCTGAGTCATATATATTTTTTTCATCAAGATCATCATGAAGAAATATCGTCTTCACATCTAACTGATCTAACTCCAATCAATATTATGCCACCAAAGCTAGCAAAATCCGAATCGAAGAATGCTTCACCACCGAAGAGAAAACCTCGTTATAATCAATACACTCCTCCTGTGCATAGCTCTTCGCAACTAACCTAGCCTTGAACCTCAATGGAGTGCCCTCAATGCCATCCTTCTTCGTGTATACCCACTTGCAACTAATTGCCTTCCGCCCCTTTGGAAGCTCAACAAGCTCCCATGTATCGTTTTTGTGAAGAGAGTCCATCTCCTCCTGCATAGCCACCTGTCACGAATCAGCCTCCGAATTCTGCTCGGCCTCTCTGAATGTAGTAGGCACTAACTTATCGATACTCTCCACCGGAAGTGTATATGCAACTACTGTGTTAGTATACCGTGTTGGTATCTGTATGTCTCTCCTCTGTCTCTGAACCATAATATAATCCTGAACCTGAGCCGTCAGTCCCTGATCCTATACAATTATACACGTATCCTACTCGTCGTCGTCGTGCTCGCCTGGCGTCTGCTCAGTCGGCACTCTAATGGATACTGTACTATCTGGACAATGTGGAGTTGCATCGATGTTACGCCTCCTTCCCAAAATACTGGGGAATCAGAACGTGAACAAGCCCACGACGTATTAGATTAAGGAGAATAAATAAAAATAAATATTCTTCTCAACCTAGTACGCTAAGCATTAAGCGATATACAATACGAAGACACAGGTCCCCGATCACAGTAGCGAGAATATAACAAACAACTCAGAACATAAAGATCCATATCACAAATGAACATCATCCCAGATGTAATATTCGGGCCAAACATGTCATTATACAAAACGATCTGAATGCCAGAAAATATAAAATACATCGATCAACGAAAATAAAAAGAACTACAAAAGTAAACTAGGACCAATAACTAAGCTCCGGCTTCTTCTTCTGTTCAGTTTACAAAGCACTCCTGTTAAGAATCCTCTGGCTCCTGGCGATTGCCCAGCTAGATATGTTCTTTCTCTAAGTCTAACGTACACCAGAGAAAACAGGTGTATGTCAGCGTGTATGGCACACAGCAAGATCCCACAAGGGCAAAAAAACGGTCGAACGACCAAGGCAGATGCAACAGTAGTAATGATAATAGAAGTGTGGCCAATGCGATAATAGAAATAGAAATAGAACATGTGATGATAGTAACAATGATAGAGGCATGCAACTGGAATACTAATTATCAGAAGAATCCAAAAAGCAACCAAGTAACAAGATCATGCAGCTAGCGATCAGAATAACCATCAAGTAACAGTGTCATACAACTAGATGAAATTAATACTTAAAAATTTACAACTCGAGACGTAGTCCGTTGAGCAAAATAATCCAACAAGGAAACCCTCATGTATATACCATATGTCTCAAGTTATAGAAAATTAAATATTAATACTGATCTATGTATGAAGAGAAATATAACTGTCCACATCTCAACAAAACTAACAAAGTTCATCATAAGACACGCAAGTATATTTTTCTTGTTTTACATGTTATTTGAATTAGGGAAGAATATTTTCATATATATAATCGGGTCCCCATTCCTGTAAAGGGGCCACACCTTCAAGTCAAGTCCATGTATATATATAACGTGATATCAGGAAAGCGCTACACCCATTTATATACATGTTATATTCTCCATCCAATTCTCCTTTATAAACCCCATGTTTGTCAGATTAATTTAAATGACCGTACATGAAATATTATGCACTAGCCACAGAGTTACTGTGGAACGACTTCTGTAAAAACTATGAACATAACCGTGACCCATAACATGTCCGATCAAGAGTGCATCGTCTAGTCAATGCTGTAATAGTAATAGTCAAAGAAAACCCCATACCGGTATATCGATATCAAGTGTACTCGGGACTCCTCACATCATGATATATCGATGTCAAGTGAGTATAGCCATACCTTGAAGCACGCTTATAAATCATACTTTTAACAAGAGTCGTCTTCATGTACGGTCTCTCCTACTGGATAACAACTAGGTGATAAATCAACAAGATTCCATACAGTCATTCATCAAACAATCCATGCAGGTAATCATAATATATACACTACAACTAATCATATTATAGTCTAATCTAATTAATTAACTCATAACAGATCTAAAAATTGAAAGACGAGTCAATAAGTAATGGGGACCTTGTTGGTTAGTGGCGGTTCTGCAACTGGATATGTGTTGTTAGAATGTCTCGGGGTTGTGACGGACTCACTAGCAGCTAGAAAGTGGCGGTCCTGCAACAGGATATGTGTTGGCATATGATCAAATAGGTGGCGTGCGATGATACTAAGGTGGAAAAATCTGATCGGATCTGAATGGCGGATGACGAGGTTGATGTCCTGGGGAGGCAACGGGCGAGGGGGAGGCGACTGCATTGGATCGGAAGGCGGTGCGGATCGTCGGAGGGATGCTTGGCGATAGATATGAGCCGAGGGTGGCTGGACAGTGGAAGAGGGGCAGTTTAGGGATAGATCTGGGCTCGGATCTGGGGTCATCGGCAAAGTTGGAGGAGGTGGACGGCGGTGAGCACGATGACGGAGGGGGAGAACGGAGGTGGAGCTCTCGGCAGTGAGCATCTGAGGAGGGGAACTCAGGGGGCTAGAGCAGATCTGGTGGTGTGGCATCGGGTGGTTGACTCAGGTGGTGGGTGAGGGAGGATGAGGGGTGAGGCGAAGGAGGAAGAGCTCGAGTCAGAGGTGGTGTAGGTCTGACTGTGGGGAGGGATGACGAGGAGGCTAGCGTGGTGGTCGGTGAGCTGGAGTTGATTGAGAAGAGGACGGTTGTGTGCGGGTCTTGGTCGGGTTGCTGAGGAAGGAGCTCACGGTGGTCGTTAGAGCTCGGTGATGGGTTAGTGGTGGTTGTTAAGGAGGACAGCAGCACGGGGAGTTCAGATCTGGGTGGTGCGGAGGGATGGAGCTCAAGCTAAAGGGTGAAGCTCGGCGAGGCAGGATGCTGGCGAAGCAGGGCTCGGAGGTGAGTGCGGCTCTCGACAGCTATTTGGGTGGTCACGAGTGGAGTTCAGGGGGCAATGAGAGGGAGATCACTGGGCGGAGCTGGCGTGACCGTCGGCGGTGCTTGGAGGCGTGGGCTGAAAATGAGAGAGATGAGATGGGGATGGTTCAAGCTTTTGGAAAATGGAGGAGAGAGATGGAGTGAATTATTGGAGAGAGAGAGAGAGAATCATGTGAGTCTTAAAATAAAAAGAGAGAGATGGGTCGGTTATGGAGAGAAAAGGAAGGAAATCGCGATTATAGTAGAGGAATTAACGTGATTATGGGAGAGAATTAGGAAAGATATCACACAATTATGGGAGGGAGAGAGAACGTGAGGGTTTAGGAAGAAAATTTGAGAGAGAGAATATGGTTATGAAGATATATTACTATATACATCATAATAATAACCACTATAGTAGTAATTAAACATATTAACAACCAAATATGTATATGTTTATATATACGCTAATGTACTTGGTAGCCTTCTTGTTTTGATGATGTTTAACAAAAAATTTACCACTAATGTTGTTTGTCTTGTATTTGTGTTTTCTTATTTATATTAGACAAACAACGTAGTTGGAGGATAGATGGAATTGCGCTTCAACGATCATATCCAAAGGAGGTTGGCGGAATGTCGGGTTGA
Source organism: Asparagus kiusianus (assembly GCA_022839385.1). Classification (NCBI taxonomy): domain Eukaryota; kingdom Viridiplantae; phylum Streptophyta; class Magnoliopsida; order Asparagales; family Asparagaceae; genus Asparagus; species Asparagus kiusianus. Next base: position 377,123 of record BQKN01066458.1, read on the forward strand.
AGCCTTACAATTCAAAGTTAAAGATCAAGTTCAAGCTTCATCCGCGAGATTACCAAGAAGAGCTTATTGAAGATCAAAATTGCTTGGGTAATTTAGTTTAGGAGTTTATATTATGTGTGTTAGTACTTTAAGCTCAATCATATACACACATACATGTTTTGGTTTTGTATATATATAGTTATATATATACATATATGTTTTGGTTTGATAGTTTTCAAGTTTTACTATGAAATAATTGAATATAATTAGAAAATATATTTTTGTTTCATACTTATATGCATATATATGCTTTCATCACTATCAATTTTAGTTAGTTCAATAAAATCATGTTTTAGTGCATTATATGTGTATTTTGATAAAATACTATATTCATTGTTTATAGACTTCATAACAATAGTTTACATCTTTCTTCAAGTCTATAAAATCATTTTGTAAAGTTTCAAAAGTTGGTTTAGGTCAAAACATCAAACTCATGTGTTTACATTTTCATATTTTGGACTATTTTGTAAAATAATGATATTTTTTATTTGGGAAGTCCTTTTTAGAAACCATTCATTGTAGCATGTTTATTATCATGTCTACAATCATTCCCCAAAGTTTTATATTTTTTGGAATTTATTTGATATTTTTAAAAAGAGTTTTAAAATCAAAAAAATAGTTTTCAAAATTAGTTTTGGAATATATCAGTTCTCGGTCGACCGCCCCGGTCGACCGCCCTTGTGTTCATTCGTCTCTAGGCAGCAGAGAGTTTGTCGGTCGACCGCCGCGGTCGACCGAAAGCTCGAAATTTCCATCGGTCGACCGCACCGGTCTACTGACGTTGTCTCTGCTCGATTCTTAGATTGGGATCTGGATCGCGGTCGACTGCGAATTATTTCGGTTGACCGCCGCTCAGTCTGACTCTTTCTAACAGCTATTTTTGTTACCGTTGGTTGGGGTTTTTGGTCTTTTGTTTTGGGGTTTTTTTGCTGAAGTTTTGAGTGGGTATAAATACCCCCTTTGCCTTCAGCTCTCCATCCAACAATAAGAGAGTTTTAAAACAAGTTTAAGAAAGTTTTTAAACACGGGTTTAAGTGGTTTTACTGGTTGTTTTAAGTTTGGGTTTTGTTTACAAAGGAGGAAGCTTCACTGCAGATTGAGAGATTCTTTCTCAATCTTCTTCATCATCTTTATGTTTTAGAGAAGTTTTCTAACTCTTTTCTCTAGCAATTTTATTATTGATTTTCATATTCTTATTGCTAGTTTGCTATTTGAGTTAGATTTGATTACACTCATTGTATACACACACCCACATGAGCTTATTGTATTGTCATACATAGTATAGTTGGGTTGGTGAGAGTTGCAACATTGAGTGTGAGCTTTTATTATGTTCTCATCCATAGTAGAGAACAAACATTTATTGTATTGAGCCTTATTGTGAGATTCACTTTGTAATACACTTGTACACCGAGAGAAGTGTGTGGCAAGAGTCGGGGATTGTCCCAAGAGTAGTGGCGTCGGTTGACGAACCTAAGGAGAGGTTGTAACCGAGCACTTGAGGGAGACTCGTCTAGTTCAACACTTGAGAGGGTGTAGAGTGGGATTACAAGAGTGGTGATTGTAAAGTTTTCGGTTAGCTAGAAAACCAAGTGTGAGGTGTAAATGTTATTCAGGTGATCGTAGAAAACCCGGTTGTGATAGTGGATTTCTCCCCGGGAGTGGGGAGCGGAGACGTAGGACGGAAGGTCAGAACTCCGTGATCATATTGCTTGTTTGAGTTTGTCTTTGGCGTATTTGTTTTTACATTTATCTTATATCGCCAATTGTGCATTGCTCATTAATTTTATGATCCACTATCTAGTTCATATTGTTTACCCCTTGTGATTGTTTCATATCCTTGTATATATCATATTATATATCTCTTTGGTAGGATATATCATCTTGTGTTAGTTTATATATCCTTGCACATACATTGCCTATATCTCTTTCTTAGGATATATCTTGTTGTTCATTTTGCATATCCTAGCTTATATTCTTGTTGTATTTCATACTTGCTAGGATAACTTATTAATTAATTTTAATTACCATTTAATCGGATTAGATTAGCATAAGACCCTAATCACCCCCTTTAGGGTCTAATAGTAATAAGCTCAGTTTACATTAATAATAACAAGATCATTAATAATATCAATGACCAAATAACAACCTAAAAATATTCACCGCAACTACTAAATTTATAATTAACAAACCATTAAAATAAATATAAAACTAGATTTTTAAACCATAGTATATTCTAGAAAATCAAGAAAATACAAATACTCTTTTAAAAATAATAATTGAATATTTTAAAATATCAAAAAAATTATTTTAACTAGTATCGAAAATTTATGATCATTACAATCGATCTCCACCACCTACGATATTTCCTCCGTCGGGTCGCTCTCCACCTGATGAGAGCTGGGAAGCTTCAAGATAGAAGTCTTATCGAACGTGACATCTCTACTTAGCATAATATTTCTATCAACTAGATCCCAAAGCTTGTATCTCTTGATACCGCACTTGAATCCTACAAATATGGTCTTCCTAGCTTGAGGTTCCAACTTATTAGTCTTCACATGATAGTATGCAAGGCACCCAAATACCTTGAGCTGGTCATAATCATGTGCTGGCTCTCCCAACCACATCTCCATAGGGGTCTTCCCCTCAATCACAGATGAAGGAAGCTTGTTAATGAGATGGCTCGCATATGAAAGTACCTCAGCCCAAAAGATCTTCTCCAAACAACTATGCGCCAACAAACATCGTATCTTCTCCAACAAAGACTGATTTAACCTCTCTTTCACCCCATTCTGCTGTGGTGTATGACTAATTGTGAAGTGCTCTCTATGCCCTCGTCTCGACATAGTTGCTGAAAGGGGTCTGAAGTGTACTCACCACCGTTGTCGGATCGCAACATCTTGATCTTTCTCCCAGTCTATAGTTCCAACCTCTTCTTTCACTCCACAAATATATCTCGGACTTTACTCTTCTTCGCCATGGTGTACATCCAACAACGTCTAGAATAGTCATCAACAAACGTGACGAACCAATGTCTACCACCAAGTGATACAGTCTTGGTGGGACCCTAAACATTTATGTGCACATAATCCAGGATGCCCCTCGTCCTATGAATGGCTATCTCGAACTTCACGTTCGTCTTCTTGCCAAGAACACAATGCTCACAGAACTCAACTTTTCCACTCTTGGCTCCCTTCAATAGTCCCTGCTTACATAGCGCCTGCAGTAACTTCTCTCCTGTATGCTCCAATCTGTAATGCCAAAGTCTACTAATGTCCGCCTCTGAAATAGCTAAAGCAACCTAGCTAATCATGGTTCTCCCCTTCAAATAATACAAGTTCCGACTGCGGACTCCCTTCATCACCATCAAAGATCCCTTAGTAACCTTTGCTACAACATCCTCAAATGTCACCTTGAATCCCTTCGCCTCCAAAGATCCAACTGAGATAAGATTCTTCTTCAACTGAGGAACAAATCTCACCTCTTTTAATTTACTGACTATTCCATCATGCATTCGAATCCTCATAGTACTTGTCATACAAATGCCACAGGATTGATCATTTCTCATGACAACACACCACCCATCGAGTCTCTCAAATGATGAAATCTAATCTCGCCTAGAAGTCACATGATAAGTAGCACCAGAATCAAGCATCCAATCTGATGCATCCAAGTGGTTCACCTCTGGAGTAATCAATAGAGAAAAGCTCAAATCATCAGAATCATCGCCTTTCGCAATATTCACCTCATTGGCATTTGGGCCCTTCTTCTTGTTATTCTCCTTCTCCTTGATCTTTGAACAGTCTCTCTTCCAATGTCCATGCTCCTTGTAGAATGCACATTGGTTCTTTCCTAGCTGGTGACGACCTCTTGACTTTGACCTTCCTCTATTACCACCTTTTGGATATGAGCTTCTACCTCTCGTCGACAAGGCATCTCTTAAAGTACTAGCACAGAGGTCTCTTTGTTCTTCCTCCTCAAAGCATAGTTTGTCAAAGCATTAATAACTTCACTATAGCTGATAGAAGACCTCTCATTCAACAAAGTGAGAACGAATGTATCATACTCCTCATCCGGTAAGGAGCCCAACAAAATAATCGCTTTGTACTCATCCGATATCTTCTCATCAACATTCGCCAAGTCCGACAATAACTTGGTGTAGTTGTTCACATGAATCGCTAGTGAGGTGCCTCGGGATATCTAAAATCTGAACAATCTTCGCAGCAAGTGTAAACGGTTCTCAACACTCTTCGTAAGGTTTTGAGAATTTTCCACATCTTCATTGCAGACGTTACCCCAATCACATCATACTTCAATTCATATTCCAAACATGATCTGATCACCCCACAGGCGTTCCTATTTATCTTTTCCCATATCATCTCTTCTTATTTTTTGTGGTCTCTCTTGGACCATGATGGTCTCCTCCAAATTCTAAGCATTAAGCGCATCTTGAACGTTGTTCATCCACAAACCAAAGTTGATCTTGTCGTCATACTTCACCATACTAATTTTGGTGTTCTGAAAACCAACTTGGACTGTGCTTGCCATCTTGCTGCTTTCACCAACTTCTTCACCCATACTCGCAAACTCCAAATTACAAAGAAAGATTCAAACTTAGAAAGGAATAAGAAATTACCCAACTGAACCCTATATTGGATTCCAAATAAAACTCCTAACCACACGAGGAAAGCGAGATCTCTAACGACAACTTCAAATCATATCTTCACCGAAGCCTAGAACTCCAAGAACCAAGCTTTCACGACAAATCTTCCTCCACCTAATGCCAAAAATCTATATCTGAAATCTGAGCTCTGATACCAATTATCGCGCGCCTATGCGGAAGCGTGCTCGCTCACCAAACAAGTCGTAAGCACAGGAGAAGAATAACCAATCACACACGAGCACAATGCAAAACTAAAATACGACAGATCAATCACAAACACAGAGATATACGTGGTTCGGCAATTTGCCTACGTCCACGGGGAGAGGATGGAGAGATTCCACTAAATCAAGGAGAGTACAAAGGGTTACAATATCACAAAACTCACAAACTAATTCTCAACCAAAGCTCTTAACTTGCTCATAATATCTCCCTCTCACAATGCTCAAAAGTCTCTCTAATCTCTGATTACAACTCTCCTCTTTTTGATGATCCTAATCTCTTCTAAGGTGTTCCATATATATAGTTAACCTAAAATCAAAACAGACTAGGAATTCTAAAACAAAAAACAAAACAAATTAGGAATCCTAATAACCTGTTACCAAAACAGATTAGGAACCTGCTATCCAACAACGACCAGAACTTTGATTACTTTAAAAAAGAATTAAAGTTTCATGTCTCATTTAATCGTGAAAATAACTCCTTCGATCGGTGAGGTTCAATGTGCAGGGTCTCATTCACAAATCTACGAGGACTTACCCAAGCAAACTGGAGGGCTTGCAGCTCACTTTCCAGTTAACTCTTTACACCTTTATTTCATTCATTTTCTTTAGGGTTAGGACCTCCATGAAAATACACCACAAGATCAAGATGCATCACACAACTTTTTTTCTATTGCTTAAATTGCATTATTCCAAATTGGTCGTCTGCAAATTTATGTACTTCCTCCACTCTTTTGTTTCGGTGTCAAGGAAAGAAGCAAAGGTCTAAGCTGCAATAATTCTTGTTAAATTTAGAGGCAGACCATCCCCCGAGGGGAACTCCAAAAAAAAAAGGAAAATGGAAAAAACAGAGAAAAAATAACACATGAATAACAATTTAGGAACATTAAGAATTTTATAAAATTAATCACGAAAAGAAAGCAGACACACAAAGACAAAGACTGAAAACAAGAACAGAGATTAAGTTCTTCTTCGGTCAAATATCATACTTTTATAGTTAAAATTTTCCTTATAGTAACTGAATTTAATTGGATAGCTTTAGATGCTAGCATCAGTATAGTTTAAGAAAGTGGTAATCCTTTCCAAGATAGCCCCATAAATCCCATAACTATTCTTTTGCCGTACACTTAAAGCCGCGAATGTGGGGACCATTGACATTGAACCATTTAATTCAAAATTTGAAGATGACTGAAACTGAGAGGTCCGCACTAACAAGACAAAGCAATAAAATTAAGGAATTCTTTTAAAAACAGACTGTATATGAAACTTTATTAACAAAATCCATCTTTAGTAGATTTAACTAGAAAAGTTGGCCACTTTTGTCAATTTTGCCAAATATAGTTTTTAAAATACATGGGACTAGTAGTCATGGGACTAGTAGTCCCGGGTAATTAGTGTTGGCTAATTACATGCTATAAACTTTAAAAATATACAAAGACTAATTAAACTTTGTTAGGGTGTAATTAGGAACCATTAAATACATTGGACTACTACTCTCGTGTATTTTAAAGCTTCATTTTTGTAAAATTGACCAGTTGGCCAAAAAGAGGTCGATTTTGTTAATTATATAAAAAATATGTCGATTTGCTAACAAAGTTTTAAAAATATTCTTTTATAAAAAATTATCCTAAAATTAACTTACCATCCGGTTAAACAAAAAACTTATCCTAATATTCACAAAGAGAAAAATAAGCAGTCATATTCAATAAGAATTGGCACGATATAATATATAATATCAGTTTAAGCTAGACCTGGTCGTGACCGGGCTCAGGCCGGTCACGATGGGCCCAGGCCAGCTTAGCCCTTCAGTTCTGTGTTTTGGAGCTACCCAAATCTCGCCCACTTGGCTCCAGGCCAGTTTAGCCTTCCAGAGAACTTTTTTGTGTCTTGGTTTTATATGTTTCTCAAGTTAATTTACTTAAAAACATAGAAAAATTGCTTCAAGGCCCCAAAAATGCAAACCTGATGTGTCTCAGCCCCCTGAACTTTTTCTAATGTGCATTAGCCCCAAAACTAAAAAGTCCAGGTGATTCAGCCCCTTTTACAATTTCCAAGACATTAAATCCCCAAATACCCTCTTCTTCTTCTCCACATCTTCTCCAGATTTGCTGCTCCTCTTCCAACAAACTCATCTCCTCTTTCACCCTCTCTCCAACCTCGCTGGGAACCTCCAACACCACCAGCACCTCTGTCACCTCTGCCTCTCCTCGACCTCGTCGACTCCATCCTCTGTCGTAGCTCCCGCTGCCACCATCGCACCGCCTCCCATCTCCTCTTCCACCCTCTCTGGGAACCTCCAACACCGCCGCCACCTCCGCCTCCCCTCGACCTCGTCGACTCCATCCTCAGTTGTAGCCTCCGCCGCCACCATCACGCCACCTCCCATCTCTTCTTCCATCCTCGTTAGGAACCTCCAACACCGTCGCCAGCTCCGCATCCCCTCGACCTCATCGACTCCATCCTTAGTCGTAGCCCCCGCCGCGACCATCGCGCTGCCTCCCATCTCTTCTTCCACCCTCGCTGGGAACCTCCAACACCGCTACCACCTCTGCCTCTGTTTGTGGGAAAATTGGAAGAATATTATAAGAAATGTATTTGATTTTATTCTCTTTAATTAATTTAGATAAAGAATGGTTTACAATTCTCTCAAAGTAATTGTGACGCCCCTGGGTTCACGCACGGCTGCAGTCCGAGGTGAAACCA
>BQKN01066458.1:384752-406534 GCA_022839385.1 Asparagus kiusianus
CACTCATATTCACACTTGAAAGTTGTCGAAATCAACGGGGTCTTACAGTAATCTCTCTCTAATAGGCTTAGAAAAAGAAATTACAAATATTTTCAATCGGAGTCCCGATTTACAAAAGAGAAGAGGATCGACGATGATCCTCTCCTATATTTAAAACTGGGTTCTTCATGGTAGCGATGAGATGCCTCCCTCGATGTTTGTATCGAGTTTGCTTCTCGTTGATAATCCGAACATCTCACTTTACTAGAACGGTTGATAGACCTTGCATGGAAAGTATGAAAAAAACTCTTAACGAGTTTTATAACTCAGTGCAAGTTTTTTTAACTATGTGAAAGAGTTGATTTGAAACTAAAAATTCGGTTAGTAAGCCCAGATCTAAGCTCCAAGATCTATGTTGCTGATGATGAAAACTCTTTAAGGATGAATGTCGATCTCTTTTTAGATTTTCGCTCTCCAAAAGATTCGAAGATTGCTAAGATCAGATCTGCCAAAGAGATCTCTCCTGATCCCAAAAAGCCAGCCTTTCACTCAATTGAGTTTGTTGAGATTTATATGGGGATTAAGGGGTGTAACTGCCCCCTTAATTCGCTCCTAAGTGGGGGAGTGATCCCCTCAAATCATAGAAAATGATTTTGAAACCATTCAGCTCATATTTAAATGAGTCAAACACAAAATCCGCATTCTGGCATGAATTTTGTGTTCGAACGTAGTGTCTGGAATCTCGAACGTAGCGTCTAGAAGCTCGGACGGAGCATTTGGAAGCTGCTTTGGCAGCTTGTTGGAAGCTTCGTTGGAAGCTTGGAAGCTATGTTTGGAGCTGGGTTGAAGCTACATTTGCATTGCTTTGACTCTGGAATGAGGCCACTTGTGGTTTGATTTGAAGAGACTGTCACTTTGTAGTCTCTTTTGCTAGAACGTTGCAAAGATCATCATCCCGTAACCTTCGTCTTGGCTCTTTAAAAATATAAGAGTCGTCAGATTATAACTCCTGATGTTGATTGTGAAGGATGTTGAATTAGAGCTTTCATCAGTTATTGTGAAGGTTGTCAGATTGTAACTTTTATCGATCTACGTAAAAGTTTTTAAATTATAGCATTCTTGAAGCCGTCAAATTATAACTTTCATTCTTAGTATTTTATGGGGATCAATAATCTGCAGTAATTTTTAGACAACCTACAGCCTCCCCTCGACCTCATCGACTCCATCCTCAGTCGTAAATGTCGCCGCCACCATCACGTCGCCTCCTATCTCCCATCTCCTCTTCCACCCTTCCTGGGAACCGTGTGTGATGAGGAGGGAGTGGATGCGTTTGAGGGAGGAGAGGGAGTTGTAGGTGTTTAGGAGTTGGGTGAAATTGAATTTGATTTGTTAGAAGATCTTGGAACCAATAACAAATGTGTGGTCTTTTTTGATTTTATGGTTTTCAAATATTGGGCTAGTTTTATAGTTTTGAATGGTTATAATTTGTATATAAATAGTTAGGATGTGTACATATTTTGGGAGGAAAATGGGGGTTGGGATGCTGTTATTTGTAAAAGTTATAATGATAACATGTTGAGCTGTTAACTTTCTTTGTTCGCTTGTTAAGTTACACTGATAACATGTTAACTTTCGTAGTTCATTTATTATATTACACTAATAGCATGTTAACTTTCGCAGTTCGCTTGTTAAGTTACACTGATAACATGTTAACTTTCGCTGTTCGCTTGTTATGTTACACTGATAACATGTTAACTTTCGTTGTCCGCTTTTTAAGTTATACTGATAACATGTTAACTTTCGTAGTTCGCTTGTTAAGTTACACTGATAACACGTTAAATAAGATCTACGTTAATCTTAATTGGTAAATTGATAACTATATTAATGTGTTAACTGATTATATTGACTATAACACATTAATATAGTTCTCATTTAACATGCTACGTGTCATCAAACAAGCAGTACACAATCATGTTATTATTTTTCTGCGTAAGCTTGTTACTCAAAATATAGTTAACATGTTGGCGCTCTGGATAGTAGTTATAACTTATAGATAGCACGTTACAAATTATAGTTAACATGTTGGCTTTTACATTTAACATGCGTTCATATTATAGTTAACATGTAAGTTCTGATAGTTATCAGTTTATATACAATAGTTAACATGTTAACTTTAATAGTTAACATATTAACTACAATAATTAACATGTTAACTATTATCGTTAATATGTTACATGCTATGGATAACATGTTACATATTCCCTTAAACGACACAATTGAAAATTAGTTAGTTAGCATGATAAATGTCGCTCCTGCTTATTTGTACATAATTTTTATATCACATTCTGGTTATAGTTCAAATATATACAAAATTAATTAGTTAGATTGAAAATTGGCCTGGTCTTTGTCTCGTACGGCGGCGTCATTGCATTTTAGGGCATTGTCGGATTCTTGGTGAGCGCGGCGCTCTTCGTTGAGCTGGGAGAGGAGGTCGCATATTCGTTGTTGTTGTTCATCTGAGGAGGATGAGGAGATGGTTGTTGGCCTCTTTGTTTTGACGATGTTTAACAAACAATTTACCACTAATGTTGTTTGTCTAATGTTTGTGTATTTCTATTTATTATAGATAAACAACAAGTTGGAGGATGGATGGAATTATGCATTCACGATCATATCTAATGGAGGTTGGCGGAATTATAGAGTGAAGCTTACGCGATTCAAATTAAAGATCCAAGTTCTAGCTTCATGCGTAAGTATACCAAGTTGAGCTACATCGAAGATCAATCAAGCTTGGGTATATTTAGTTTAAGTTTTATATTGTGTGTGTTAGTACTTTAAGCTCAATCATATATACACACACATATTTGGTTTTTATATATGTAGTTATATATATACACAAGTTTTGGTTTATGGATTTAACAATCATTATATACATATTTTATTAAGTCTATAAAATCATTTCATAGGGTTTCAAAACATTGTTTATGTTAAAACATCAAATTTCATGTATATCACATTTTTATGTTTTGAACACACTTGTAAAATACATGAGTTTTCACAAATGGGAAATTCAATTTGAGAAATTCTTTTTCAAACATGTTTAATTTTATGTTTATAAATGTTTCCCAAAGTTTTATTAATTTTGTAATTAATTTTTTATGATTATTTGAATTTACAAAATCAAGTTTTTAATAAGCTCATTTCGTGCACATGTTCGTGCATGTTTTTGCAAAACAAATACGTTTTCACAATTGGGAAACACGATTTGAAAATTTTCTTTGTTTACAAGTTTATCTTCATACATACAAATATTTTCCGAAGTTTTACTAATTTTGGAGTTATTTTGTTATTTTCAATTGAATTTACAAAACCAAGTTTTCAGCAGTTTTTTAGAAACTGTATATCTATGTTCAAATAGTTATTTCTCTCAACTAAGGTGCTATTTTAGAAATTCCTTCTCTAATATGTTTATCTACATCTCTAGAACCTTTACTCAAAATATAATAAATTTTGGAGTTTATTTACTATTTTTTAATTGATTTTACAAAGTTAGATACACAATTCCAGAATCTGTCAAAAACAGAAACTGTCTGTGAACAGTGCGGTCGACCACTACAGTCGACCGTGCTACAGTGTGGTCGACCGTCACGGTCAACCGTCTGCAGTCTAGAGAGATATTTTATAGTTTTTCTTCTCGCGGTCGACCGTGACCGTTGCACAGTAACGGTAACTTGCTGATTTTTATATTTAGTGGGTTTTTGGGGTATTTTTGGGTTGTTTTCTTCTACTCTATATATACCCCTTTGCCATAACTATTTTCAACCACCAAGGAATATTTTAAATAAGTTTTTACAAGAGTTTAAGTGTTGTTTAAGTGTGAGTTAAAAGTTTCAAGTTTGTGAAGATTGTTTCACAAGAATAGGAGATCATCTTTGGTTTGAGCTTTCAACTTCACATCTCCATCTCTCTTGTTCTAAAGAAGTTTTCTTAACTCAATTATTTAGATTATTTACATTTACATTGTCATATTTATATTTTCTAGACTTTAATTGAGTTTGATTTTATTTCTCTTTGTTTACACACACAACCATTGAGCTTATTATATTTGCATACATTGTATAATTGGGCTGTGGGATTGTGTGACTTAGAGAGTGAGCCTACATTGAGTTCTCATCTATTATAGAGAACAAATTTGTTACATTGAAAGTGTTGTAGAGTTTTCGGTTAGCTAAAAAATCGTATTGTGAGGTGTGGAGTGTAGTTACATTGTAAAATTATGAACGTTGATCGGTGACAGTTGAAAACCGATATTGTATGGTGTAAACGTTATTCGGGTGAGCGTAAAAAATCTAGTTATGATAGTGAATTTCTCCCTGGGAGTGGGGAGCGGAGACGTAGGACGGAAGGTCCGAACTCCGTGATCATATTGTGTATTTATATTGTTTATATTGCCCACTATCTAGTTTAGATTGTTTATCCTTATGTCATTTATATATCCTTGCATGTATTTCACCATATATCTCATTGCTAGGATATATCCCTTTGTTCATATTACATATTCTTGCTCATAACATATTATATATCTATCTTGCAAGAATAATTTACTAATAAATTTTAATTGGTATTTAAATCAGATTAGATTAGCATAAGACCCTAATCACCCCCCCTCTAGGGTCTAACAATTGGTATCAGAGCTTGGTGCTCTTTGATTTAAGGACTAATCGCCTTGAGTTAAAGATCCAAGTTATCGTATTTTTATGCTAATCTAGTTTTGTGATTTTATTGTTATCTTGCTTGCACATATATACATTATGGATATGCACGGTGCACCTTGTTTAGATTATGCCATTAATATTGCTCCTCGTTTAGATAATTTCTCCTATGCCCAATGGTCTGTTAGATTTAAACTCTTTGTTCAAACTAAACATTTTGATTTATGGAAAATTATAGATGATGATTATATTGTGCCCACTTCGGAGAAATCCAAGTGGAATAAAAATAATCATCGTATGTTTACAATGAACAATATTTTGTTAGAATATTTATTAAATGCTCTTGATTCATCTATGCCTAACAAGTTTGTTCATTTTAATAGTGCTTATACCTTATGGAAACTTATTAAAGCATATCAAGGGGATTTGGAGGCGATCCAACAAGCTTTGAAGGCTTCCTCTTCAAGTTCCATTGGAGCATCATGCATACGAGCACTAGACGATAGCCCTAGTGAGGTTTGCGAGTTCGAATCCACTAATAATTTATCTAGTGATGAACTTGTTTGTGCTAGTAAAAAATTATTACATGCCTATAACAAATTGCATGAAGATTTTATTGATTTACAAGGCAAGCATGATAATTTAAAATCCGATCATGAGAAGTTAGCTTCCAAATTTGATGTCATTACAAAAGAAAATATTATTCTTAAAAAAAACAATGACTTATTAAATTTGGAAAATAAAAATTTGATCTCATCAATTGTTAGCCTATCTCATGCGAAGATTGATGCCATGTTAGAAGTAGAGAACATAAAAAATAATACAGCTTCTTTTATAAATGAATATTTATGTTCTACTTCTAATGTTAATGCACATATGTCTAATGATGAGTTGAATATTGTTAAAAATCGCATTTCATCTTTAAATTCAACTCTTAAAACATGCATTGTTAATAATAAGAAACTTATGAACTTATGTGCAAAGTCTCGTGTTAATTCTTTCAAATCCAATACTCACTATGCACATATTTATAGAAAAATTTACAAATATTCAATTTGCGATCGTAAAGGCCACATTGCTAAATTTTGCTATGATGCACACAAATCTTCTAAGACTAATGCTTCTTGTGCATCTCATAAGGCTTCTTCATCATATGCACATGTACATGCATAAACTCATCATGCTCATCATAAACATGCACATGTGTTTAAATGTGATCTATGTGGTCGATTTAGCCATTTGGCCATTTGGCAAAGTTTTACTTTGATTTGAAAAAGATTTCACTTTTGCCAAATAATTTTAAAAGACCACAGAATTTTAAGTGTGATTATTTTGGTCGTTTTAGTTATTTGACCAAATTTTGTTTTGATTTGAGGAGAGTTTATCGTTTGTAAAATAATTTTCAAGATAAACCTATTTTTACAAATGAGTCCCGTGCACAACCGTTTGGTCAAGATAAGCAAATGCCTTCTTTACATTGTACTTATTGCCATCGGAGGGTCATTTGAGTAATTTTTGTTATGACCATGTCCATGCACCACATGCGCCCAAGAGGGTTCATAACCCTAGGGATTTGAGCTTGAATGATAGGGGTCGTGTCCCTAACCAATCCGGCACTAAGAATGCTTGAGTGCCAAAATCTTTTTAAACCAAGTATTTTAGTGTTTTTCTTTTTTTCCTTGGTTTTGAAAGTTATACTTTAATTTTTTGAACATGAAAACAATTCTTTTTATTGGTCAATTTTTTTTTGTTTTCATAATTATTGGTTTTTGTTTTGATGAGAGGTTTGTGTATATATAACCTCCTGGATTTATTGGGTGTTTATTAGCAAATCTTGTTTACCGGGTACTATAAGTTCTTATATGGGTTGAAACAAGCTTAAGAGTTAGATATATTATGGCCTCACTTGCATCTCTTTTGTCAAAAATTTTGTTTTGGTTTGTTCTTTTGAATTCATTATATAAGCACAAATAGATGAGTCAAATTTCAAATATGTTTATAATGTATTCTATGAGTGATTTGATCAAGTTCTTCAACAAAAAAAAATTCTATTTGATCAAACATCGTTTTTGGATATAAACTTTGATTGATGATTTCTTTTGGTTGATTTGTTTTCATTTGAAAACTATTTACATGATTCTCATGTTCTTCTTCTTTTGATTTCATAAATCCATACATTGTTATGATTTATTTTGAAAACATCCATTCTTGATTTTGTTTCCTTATCCCCCTACATATAAGCAAATTATCTTCCTTCATGGATCCTCCTTCATAAACATTTTTTTAATGATATCTTTTTGGATCCTCATTTCATCTCTTTGGGGCAAGTATGATAAATGTTTGGTTTGTATATATACATCTTGAAATCTTTGTAACACCCTTCATGATGTTATATATACACAAGTGTTCTTATTGTTCTTTTGCATGTGAGTTGTTTAGCAAATTTTTTCTTGCTCACATATTTTGCCATGATCATTATTGCATTCACTCCATATGGCTTTTTGATAGGGGGAGCAATCCCTATATATATATATATATATATATATATATATATTATGAGTATATTCTTTTTGTTTATATGCATTATATAGCTTTCGCTCTCTTCATTTTTTTAGTTTTCCCCTTTTTGATGTTGTCAAAGGGGGAGAAATATTATGAGTATATTCTTTTTGTTTATATGCATTATATATTATACTTTGTATATTCGTTTCCTTTCATGTATATATCCTTTTTGTAAATTGTTTGTCATCATCAAAAAGGAGGAGATTGTTGGCCACTTTGTTTTGACGATGTTTAACAAATAATTTACCACTAATGTTGTTTGTCTAGTGTTTGTGTATTTCTATTTATTGTAGATAAACAACAAGTTGGAGGATGGATGGAATTACGCATTCACGATTATATCCAATGGAGATTGGAAGAATTGCGGAGTGAAGCCTACGCAATTTAAAATAAAAATCTAAGTTCTAGCTTCATCCGCAAGTATACCAAGTTAAGCTACATCAAAGATCAATCAAGCTTAGGTATATTTAGTTTAGGTTTTATATTATGTGTGTTAGTACATTAAGCTCAATCATATATACACACACATATTTGGTTTTTATATATATAGTTATATATATACACAAGTTTTAATTTATGGATTTAATAATCATTGTATACATATTTTATTAAGTCTATAAAATCATTTCATAGGGTTTCAAAACATTGTTTATGTCAAAACATCAAATTTCATATATATCACATTTTCATGTTTTGGACACACTTGCAAAATACATGAGTTTTCACAAATGGAAAATTCAATTTGAGAAATTATTTTTCTAACATGTTCAATTTCATGTTTATAAATGTTTTCTAAAGTTTTATCAATTTTGGAATTAATTTGTTATGATTATTTGAATTTACAAAATCAAGTTTTTAATAAGCTCATGTTCGTGCACATGTTCGTGCATGTTTTCACAAAACAGAATGTTTTCACAATTGGGAAATGAGATTTGAAAAATATCTTCGTTTACATGTTTAACTTCATATATACAAACATTTTCCCAAGTTTTACTAATTTTGGAGTTGCTTTGTTATTTTTAATTGAATTTACAAAATCAAGTTTTTAGTAGTTTTTCAGAAACTGTATATCTCTGTTCAAACAGTTATTTATTTTAACTGGAAAATGATATTTTAGAAATTATTTTCTAACATGTTTATCTACATGTCTAGAACCTTCCCTCAAAATTTCATGATTTTTGGCATTGATTTACTATTTTTAATTGATTTTACAAAGTCATATATATAAAATTCCAGAATCTATCAAAAATAGAATTTGTCTATGAACAGTACGGTCGACCGCTACAGTCAACCGTGCTATAGTATGGTCGACCACCACGGTCGACCGTCTGCAGTCCAGAGAGCTATTTTATAATTTTGCTTCTCGTGATCGACCGTCGAAGTTACCGTTGCATAGTAACGGTAACTTGCTGATTTTTGTTTTTTAGTGGGTTTTTGGGGTTTTTTTGGGTTGTTTTCTTCTACCCTATATATACCCCTTTTCTATAACTATTTTCAACCACCAAGGGATGTTTTAAATAAGTTTTTACAAGAGTTTAAGTTTTTTTTAAGTGTGGGTTAAAAGTTTCAAGTTTGTGAAGATTGTTTCACAAGAAGAGGAGATCATCT
The DNA here is from genome assembly GCA_022839385.1 of Asparagus kiusianus. NCBI lineage: Eukaryota > Viridiplantae > Streptophyta > Magnoliopsida > Asparagales > Asparagaceae > Asparagus > Asparagus kiusianus. Next base: position 393,614 of record BQKN01066458.1, read on the forward strand.
TTGGTTTGAGCTTTCCACTTCACATCTCCATCTCTCTTATTCTAAAGAAGTTTTCTCAACTCAATTATCTAGCTTGTTTACATTTACATTGTCATATTTATTTTTGTTAGACTTTAATTGAGTTTAATTTTATTTCTCTTTGTTTACACACACAATCATTGAGCTTATTGTATTTGCATACATTGTATAATTGGGTTGTGGGATTATGTGACTTAGAGAGTGAGCCTACATTGAGTTCTCATCTATTATAGAAAACAAATTTGTTACATTGAAAGTGTTGTAGAGTTTTCGGTTAGCTAGAAAACCGTATTGTGAGGTGTGGAGTGTAGTCACATTGTGAAATTGTGAACGTTGATTGGTGACCGTTAAAAACCGATATTGTATGGTGTAAACGTTATTCGGGTGAGCGTAGAAAACCCGATTTTGATAGTGGATTTCTTCCTGGGAGTGGGGAGTGGAGACGTAGGACGGAAGGTCCGAACTCCGTGATCATATTGTGTGTTTGTATTGTTTATATTGCCCACTATCTAGTTTAGATTGTTTACCCTTATGTCATTTATATATTCTTGCATGTATTTCACCATATATCTCATTGCTAGTATATATCCATTTGTTCATATTACATATTCTTGCTCATAACATATTGTATATCTATCTTGTAAGAATAATTTACTAATAAGATTTAATTAGTATTTAAATCAGATTAGATTAGCATAAGACCCTAATCACCCTCCTCTAGGGTCTAACAATTGGTATCAGAGCTTGGTGCTCTTGAGGGTCTTCAGTAATAGAGGAAGGCATGATTAAAGAGTTAACATCTCATAATTAAGACTTCGCTTTATTTCCTCAAGAGTAATGCAATGAGCACGAAGCAAAATCTTATTAAGAGGAGCTAGTCTTTTAGCCTGTGCTAGGCATGGTCTTATCATAATTCACATAAATTTCATCATGTTTCAATTAGTTGTATCCTAATAAAATTTAAAAGAACACATATGAAATATAGGTTAGAAAATATGTCCCCGCATAGAAATCATGATATTGAACAAATTTTATAATTAAAATTAAAATTATTTAAATTAATTTTTCCATATGAAATGAATAAAACAAAGATAATAAACATATATTTAAATGTAAATTAAATGTAATTAAAATACAAGAAAATTTAATGTTCAAAAAATATTATTCACAAACATCACAAAAAAAGTTCTCAATCAATCAATCAATCATATGATGTAATAAGCAAAATATTAATAAAAGCTCCAACAATTTTCAATTATTTTTCTCTGTCTTAATCCTCTTCTTCAAAGTTGAAAGAGCTAGTTCTTTATTCATTTCTGCAAAATGTAAAACATATTTATTAAGTAAATTTAACATTAAAAAATTATATGATAAGAAGAGTTAATGTTTAAATAATTCAACCTGATTGTATCCTTATTTTTCTTTTGGTCGTAGGTGGGGTTTTAAATGGACAAGTGCCTAGCGTAACTATAGGTGATATATCTAAAATCTTCTTTTTACTTTTGCTAATAGCTATCGATATCAGTGTGGATAAGTCTAGATTTAATTTATCAGATTGATCATCAATGATACTATCCTGATTCAACTCAATTGGTTTCTCGTCCTATGATAGTAGTACATTCATCTTAGAATAATATAAACATGCTTTAAATTTTGAAAGAAATCAACTAATATAAAATTTATCAATAATCTTCTTTTTAGAATTTTTATTAGAGGTATTTCCATATGTTGATAAGTCTGGAGTATATTCAATGGATTGACTATCATCTCCATCAACCAATGTCATATCGAGGGATTTACCTTTCTTCTACGTATTAAGATTATTTAATTTAAATTTTCTAAACTATAAATTATTGATATTTATAAAATTTATAATATCCTATTTACCTTTCTTCTGCATATTTGCTTTATTTTTGTGATGACTACATGTAAAACCTTGTAATTTTTAATATATTATGAAAAATAATAATAAATGAGTTAATCATGATAATTATCATTTATTAATGGTTGAGTATGCTAGGAATCAATTGGAGATCGATTCAGTGTATTTATGAGAATAAACGAGTGTAAACGTACACAATTGCAGTTGACTGAAAACGGCCTCTAGGAGGTCGACCGATGGTATGGCATCAGTCGAACAATGTAAAACCCCGCAATTTGAGATAATATGTGATTAATTATGATAAATAAATTATTAACATGATAAATATCATTAAATGATGTATGAGTATGATAGCAAGTGATTTGAGATCAAACAAGTTCATATATGTGAAAGAATCAAGTTCGAAACATGCACAAAGCCAAAAACATGCACATCTGAAAATACTATGGTCGGTCGACTGCCGCACAAGGCTCGGTCGATCGACGTTTGTTTTTTCAAAAACCAAGTTGCATTTGGATTTTGGGTCATTTGAGGCCCAGCTGCACACATATGTATAAATACCATTTTTCACGAATTTTTCACATCTTTTAGTATATCCGCTGAACCCTAGTAGCCACCATCTCCCTCATAAACCGTTGATCTAAGTTTTGTGAATTCAAGAGGTTTGAGAAATAATTTTCGACGTGAAGGTGAGATTGTTGGCTTGTGGCTAAGGGATCTGACTTGGGTGTGCACTTTCAAGCTTTCAACAAAGGTTTTTAGGTGAGTTTCATCTTTGCTAACCCTACACCATGTTTTAAATTGTTTTAAATTGTTTTAATGAGATTTGATTTGGTTTTATTGAGCCTAAAACCTATTTTCATGCATAAAAATAGTTCATTTGTAATATGTGAGATAAAGATCTAAATTTTTTTGTGTTTAAAGGATTTCAAATGAATATTCTGATGTAGATCAAGATCTGAAAGTAATTAAAAATGAGATATAAATGAGTTTTGATGGTTTTCATGACGTTTTAATACTTTTGTACATGTTTAGGGTTTGTACATGTCAATTAATGTAATAATTGTTGTTTCATGTGCTAGATGATCTTAAATAATTGTAATTAAGTATTTAAAATGTATCTTATAAGTTTTATAGCAAGTTAAACAAGTTGGAATCACGAACACGACACATGAACACAGACTGTAGAACCAGGCTCTGGACTTCTGGCCGATCGACCGGCGATGCATGCCCAGCCGATCGACCCGCATGTTTATGCATGTGCATGTTTTTGTGCAAATTTTTGTTTAGTTAAGGGACTTTCTTGATCAACCCACATTGTATCATGTTGTTTGCCATCTGTTTAACGCCTGAGATGTTTGTGAACATGAGATATAGATCCGTACATCGAGATACATGCACAAACACTTAATACATGTTATTAGTTGAGTTTATATGCATAGTCTAGATGCGTAATACATGATCGAGTTAATAGTGTTGGAATAACACGTATAATACATAATCCATCAGTGGTGAATGCTTTGTGATTGATGTTTTCCTGCAATGAGACCACGACTGTACTACACTTAGAGTTGGATGTTTTCCTATAATGAGACCGTGGTTACACCATACTCGAAGATGATCGGGATTTTTGGATTAGGCTGATATTCCTACACTCCGTTGTACGATCATCTGGATGCATCATTCCCGAATAGGGTGATTTACTTTTCTCCGCAGAACGATTGAGTAAGGATGTTGTTTCCATATGATACTGTGAGTACCTTACAAGAGTATCGTTATTTCATGTGTGTGTATATATATATATATATATATATACACCTACACGGTTGTAATGTTGATCCCATGTTATATTACTCGAGAGTAGGGTATATTTATGAATACTTGGCATACATGGCATGATCTATGGAAATATTTATGTTGGGTGGTATTTTCCTTATGACTACGCCAATTACCCGTGGGTAGTCCGAGATTGTGACATTGGTTCATCATGGTTGAGGTTTTGGAGTTGTAGTATTTCTGCTATGTGTTGTTTTTCATTTATAGGATTGGAATTGGTATTTAGCGATTCACAATTTAGGACATGATATATACATGAGGGTTTCCTTGTTTGGATTATTTCGTTCGACGTACTATATCTTTTGTTGTGGGTTTCTAAATACCAATTTCCACTTAGTGTAGTATAGATAATTTTATATCTATATGTACTAATAGTATTTTCTTATATACTCCTACCCCTTCTGCTAGGGGCGTTAAGGATGATCTCGCTAGCGCTTTGATGCTTGTTGTTTCCCCTCTTTTCAGACGGCGAGTCAGGCGCTCAGAGAGTCGCAGGTTGATGGAGTTGCATCTAAGCTTCCATCTATTTTATTATATTTGTAGTTATTTTCAGAGCTCCACAATAACTATTTATTTTTTTAGACATTAGAGTTTGTATTTTTATTTTGTAGAGGTTGAGTGCCTTAGTGGAATTTTATTTGACTCTTGGGTTGAGACATATTACATTGATTCAGCTTCAGAGATATTTTATTCTATTTTCAGTTGGGTCTTGATGATGTTTGTTTATACATTTCTTCTGTTCATTGTACTTCTCTATTATTCTTTGCCTGTTTTGTACCTTCACCTGTTTGTTCATTCCACTAGAGAGATAGTAACTGTGATGGTGAAACATGTTGTTGCACAGTGTTGGTGCATGGTAGGTTTGATATTTTTGGATTCACCTTGGACTGTAGCCTTGTGTGAACCCAGGGGCATCACAGTTGGTATCAGAGCTCTAGTTCTAGCATCCTTACGATCATTCATGTGTCATATTGTGGAGCTAGGATAGAGTTTTCTATGAATCATGTATAGAGTCTGCTAGGAATTCCTAGAATGAGTGAGGACGTTATATATATATACGCAAAAATTTCAAACTTTTTTATGATGACCATTTTCTTTGAAGCATGAAGCATATGGTGAATGATAAGTGATATTATTTCCCTATTGATATATATTTTATCTTTATGCTTGAGATCCTATTAACTGTGTTTAACAAGCTCTACTCCTAAACTTATAGATGTCAGGAAGAGGACGTGGTCATAGAGGTACCCGTGCTCAGGGAGCTGAGCAAGCTGATGCAGAGCCTGAGCCGCAGCAGGCTCAACAGTATCTAGAAGATCTTATAGCATATTTGGGAGCGCAACTAGCAGCAATAGAGGAGAAATTAGTGAATCAGGCTCAGCAGGAGATATCCACACAGGAAGAAACACCGAAAGAGACACTGATAGGTACACCACCACCACCATCGCCAGTTGTTGATGGAGTGGCTGAACAGGAGGCTTGGCTTCGTTTAGTAGAGAGATACCAGAAGTTGAAGGCACCAAAGTTTCACTGTAACGCCCCTGATTTTCACAATGGTTGCAGTCCAGGATGAACTTCAGAGATGTTAGAAATTTGTATCATTCGTAAACAAGAAGTTAGGTACATCACACTTCAGAATTGAAAAGTGAACATATCTCATATATGGAAGAAATATTAAACAAGAACAGAAATCTAACAGATTCTATACAGATATCCAAGTGTAACTGATATCTAACACTGTATCAAATATATATATCACTAGGAGACTCTCTGTCTCCAAAAAGAAATACAACTTGTACGGGTACGGCCCGGCTCTGGCTACAAGAGTAAAAACAATAAAAACTACACTGTGGAGCACTACCTAGCAGAACCAATGTCCACTGCTACAAGTTAGCCTGCACCTCTTTGCACTGTGGATGAATTTCCTGAAATAGCATTCAAAAAAAGAAAAGAAAGAAAAACAACACAAGCGTCTGGACGCTTTAGCAAGAACATCTCTATCCGTCCCCAAGGAAAAGGGGTTACTACATATGATGGAGGCTCTACTTATATTATGCATAGTCTATCTCAACAGAACTCATAAAAGTGAGAACTCGTAAACCTTGAAGAAAACTGCATTAAAGTAAACTCATTTCATATGATATAAGTAAAGAAGCATAGGTATTCAACATCCTATTTCACATACATGACTAAGTGGTTCACAACCAAACATAAATTTCCATTTGAGTAACACATTATTCAACTCATATTTCTACTAGGTGACTTATAGGCCTAACCCAAGCAACAATTTGCCGAGTGATATAAAATCCTAAAATCCTAACTCAGGTAACAATCTGCTGAGTGACTTGTAGGTCTGCCTCAGGCAACAATCTGCTGAGTAACTCTCATAGTTTTCTCTCAGGCAATAATCTGCTGAGTAACTCTTATAGTTTATCTCATGCAGCATTCTGCTGAGTGGCTAATAGGGCCAACTCAGGCAACATACTCGTATTATCATAGATAAGGTCATACCAAAATATATCAGACTTATAATGCCCATAATAAAATAGAAAATCATCATTTAAAAATCTAGCTGTACCAATATAGTTGCCTACGTACTCTCTCTCTCTCTCTCAAAGGATCAAGTCGCCCGTAGTTTATCAAATTCCCTAATGATACGTGCTCCCACATATTGTACAAATATCGAAATTAAGCTACGAGAGCTCTACAGCTAAACACATGCACCATGTATGGATCTCATGCAACATACTTTGTAGAACTCGTGCATTAAATACTAAAGAGCGAAACTCAAAGAAACCTTCACGTAATATATCAATGATTTTACATCAGCATATCTACACTTTTCTGTAGGATATATCATTAGTAAATTGAGCATATCTTTCTCTAGACAAATATTTTTTTAGAATAGTTTTCTGTTTTACAAAAGTGATCCACATAGCTTTGATTTGACACTAGTTTAGTTTAATTTGGAGTTTACTTTCTACACCCAGTTTTTAGTTGAACTTTATACACATGCAGCAGGTTTCTACAAAACATGTCATTAGTAAATTAAGTATATCTTTCTTTATACAAACTATTTTTTTTTGAATAGTTTTATGTTTTGGAAACTATACTCACACTGTTTTCATTTGGCACTAGTTTGGTTTAATTTGGAGTTTACTTTCCACACCCAGTTTTTAGTTAAATTTTATACACGTGCGTCAATTTTTTGTAGAACATATCATTAGTCAATTGAGTATATCTTTCTCTATACAAACTATTTTTAAGAATGGTTTTCTATTTTAGAAAATAAATTCATATATATTTTATTTGGCACTAGCTTGGTTCAGTTTGGAATTATTTGTTATCTCAATTTTTTAGTTAAACATTATACATATGTAGCAGTTTTCTGCAATCTATATCATATCAACCATATCCCAAAAATATCATGATTTACTACTAGATTTGTTCTTAATTTCATAAAAATCCCTCCTTTATAGTTTTATTAGGCAATATATGAGTATTTGATCATGAATTCAACTTAGTAACACAACCAAATACAACATATCAAAAAAGGCTGGGGTTTAGAGGAGATGAACTTGCTTTAATGATGATTCGATCTCCGAAAAAATGAAAACTAGCGGATTGTTCTTCACAATAGATGTAGATCCACTCAAGGACAAGCTTTTCTATTCACGAAGTATTCTTAATTTCCTCCAAAAAATTTTAGTTCACCATGGCCATGGGTTACCGTGAGTTTTGAGAGGAGGAAGAAGAAGAAGGGTAAAGAAGAGAGAGAGTGTTCATGAACTAAATAATCCTCTCTCTTTCATTCTCATCCTTATAAAAGAAAATCAAAGGCCTAGATTTACTCTCCATCAATCAAACTCTCATCCAACGATTCACATTAAAAGTTGACTAAGTTAAAACAAGTGACTAAGACCAAAACAAGTCAAAACCAGCTCATAGTTCAGCTGATTTTCTCCGATATCTGAATAAATTACGAATTTACCTTCAGTACAATCTAAACATCTAAGAATGATGGAACTGATAGCGCATCCATCCAAGTTATAAATAAAATATTAAAATAAAACACTATAGGTTTTATACTGTCTCGCGACACCGAGACCGAAACTACAAACGTAGTCTAAATCGAATCAAACTAGGCTTGTAGCATAAAAAACCACATTCTAAGATCATTGGCATCATCCAGAGACCCATCCGATCACCATAAATAGTTTACACTATTGTACGATGGTAAACTCGCGGTACCGTAGCCCGAGTTGCAAACATACTCCAAATAAATTCTAACTATTTCCATTCATCATAGAATGGTAAGCACACGTCATAAAACCCATAAAAGCTTAAATAATTTATCAATTATCTTATAAAATTTCTAGGGTTTTTACATTCTCCCCTCCTTATAAAGAATTTCTTCCTCGAAATTCGGTAGTTTGATATAATAAAACAACATTTCAGATGGTCAATACGTTCACTACATTCCTAAGCAAGTGAGACTAGTACGTCAGATGAAAAATCCAAACAAGGAACCCCCCCATGTATATGTTATACCCTAGAGGGGGGTTGATTAGGGTCTTATGCTAATCTAATCTGATTTTATGCCAATTAAAATTAATTAACAAGTTATCCTAGCAAGTATGAAATACAACAAAATATATGAGCTAGGATAAGCAATATGAACAATGAGATATATCCTATATGATAAAATATATATGCAAGGATATATAAACTAACACAAGGGTAAACAATATGAACTAGATAGTGGATGATATAAATAATGAGCTATGGACAATGACGACAAAAAATATAAACATAAGATTAAGTGCGCCAAAGCAAACTCAAACACATGGTATGATCATGGAGTTCGGACCTTTCGTCCTACGTCTCTGCTCCCTACTCCTGGGGAGGAATCCACTATCACAATCTGGTTTGAAAGCCAGAACTTCTACACACTCGGTTTTCTAGCTAACCGAGAACTCTACAACTCATACTCTTGCAAACCCACTCTACACCCTCACAAGTGTTGGACCTAGCCGTGTCTCCCTCAAGTGCTCGGTTACAACCTCTCCCTAGGTTCGTCAACCGACGCCACTCCTCTTGGGACGATCCCCGACTCTCACCACACACTCCTCTCGGTGTACAAGTGTATTACAAAGTGATCTCACGATTTAGCACAATACAAAGAATGATTATTCTCTAATATGGATGAGAACACAATAAAAGCTCACACTCAATGTTACAACTCTCACCAACCCAATTATATTATGAATGCAAATACAATAAGCTCATGTGGGTGTGTGTGAACAATGAGTAAAATAACAACAACTAAACTCAAATGTAAATACTAGCTTAATAGAAATGATAATCAACAAATAATTATAAATGAAAGCTAGAATTGAGTTTAGGAAAACTTCTCTAGATGATAAGAGAGAGAGAGATGGATTGAAGCTCAATGAATTGATCTCCACTTCCTCTTATGAAATTCTTCACAAAACAAACCCTTAAACAAACTTAAAACCAAATTTAAACTCTTTTAAAACTTGTTTAAAACATTTCTTGGTTGTTTTTGAACTGAGGTATAAGGGGGGTATTTATAGAAACCCCAAGGCCAAGAGAAAACTAAGAAAAGACCAAAAAACCAACTCAACAATGGCTCTGGAAACTATCCGTTGGAAAGCAATCATTAGTTCGACGGTAGACCGCGGCGGTCGATCGCGAGCAACAAAAAACAGCACTATGGCTCTGGACAAACGACGGTCGACCATGGCGATCGACCGCGAAAGTCTCTGGACTCGCTACAGTTGACCGCCACGGTTGACCGCGAGCCAACAAAACTAAAACTGAGTCTTGAACTCATGGCGGTCGACCGTGGTGGTCGACCGCAAACTGACACAAACTAAAAAACAGGTTTTGAAAGCTGTTATTCTGATTTTGAAATCCTATTTAAAAATATCAAATAAATTCCAAAAAATATAAAACATTGAAGAATGATTATAAACATGATAATAAACATGCTACAATAACTGGTTTACAAAAGGACTTCCCAAATGAAAAATATCATCATTTTACAAAATAGGCCAAAACATGAAAGTGTAAACATATGAGTTTTGATATTTTAGCTTAATCATGTTTTGAAACATTACAAAATAATTATGTAGACTTAATAAAATATGTATATGATTATTGTTAAGTCCAAAAACTAAGAATACAATATTTTTACAAATACAATAGAAAAATGAAATGTATGAGTATGTATATGAAAATATATTTGTTTCATATCTAAGTAGTTAAACCAAATCACAATAATAAATATGAAATATGTAATTTCATATTTATAAACATAAAAACCAAAACTTGTGTTGTATATATATATGACTATATATATATATACAAGGAAACCAATAAAATGCGTGTGTATATTATATTGAGCTTAAGGTACTTAACACACATAATATAAAACCTAAACTAGATTACCAAAGCCGATCTTGATCTTCAATAAGCTTGACTTAGTACACTATGCGGATAAAGCTTGAACTTATATCTTTAACTTGAATGTACATTGCTTCATTCCACTATTCCGCCAATCTCCATTAGATATGATCGTTGAAGCTCTATTCCATCCATCCTCCAACTCGTTGTTTGCCTAGAATAAATACGAAAACACAAACACTAGACAAACAACATTAGAAGTAAATTGTTTGTTAAACATCATCAAAACAAGAAGGCCAACAGTATATACCATTGTTCATGTGTTTAAAAAATAAATGTCAGTATTACCTTCCACGATATCATAATATGTAATATTGAAAACCAAAAAATTCTAAAAATACTAAAAAGAATTTTATTAAGTGAAAGCTTATAATATACCTAATTCAAATAAGTGTGAGTAGTCGTGATGTATATCCTCTTCGCGCTCCCTTGAAGCCTCTTCAGTTCCGCTCCTGTTTCGTTGGACTTTAACTACTGGGATCACCTTGTTGCGAAGCTTTTTGTCCTCCCTAGCAAGTATCTAGACTAGGGTCTCCATGCTAGTGAGATTTGGTTGAAACTAGAGTTCTGAAGTGTCAACAGTCCTCTGGTGATCTTCACTCCTCAGGTGCTTCCTTAGCATAGAGATATGAAAGACATCGTGAATGCTCGACATCGACATTGGCAGGTCGAGTCGGTAGGAGACTGTCCCGATGCGATCTATGATTTGGAAAGGTCCTATGTATCTTGGGGAAGGTTTCCCTCATCTCCTAAAACGCCTAACACCTTTCATAGGTGAAATCTTCAGCATCACCTCATCACCAATCTGAAACTCCAAAGGTCAACACTGTCGATCAGCACAGCTCTTCTATCGGCTCTGAGCTACAAGAATACGATCTCTAATCACTACAATCTGCTCAGAAGTCTGTCTCACCAAGTCTGGTCCAAGAAGAAGACTATCTTCTGGCTCTGCCCAACAAATAGGTGATCTACAAAATCTCCCATATAATGCCTCAAAAGGTGCCATACCTAGAGTTGCATGATAACTGTTATTGTAAGCAAATTCTACCAAAGGTAGGTGATCCTCCTAACTGCCCTAGAAGTCAATCACACAGGCACGAAGCATATCCTCTAACACTTGGTTGACTCTCTTTGTCTGACCATCGGTCTAAGGATAGACCACACTACTATATGCCAGAATACTGCCAAAATATCTCTAAAAGCTCTTCCAGAAATAGGACGTAAACACCAATCCCCGATCTGAAACGATCGTCTCTAGAATACCATGGATTCTGATGATCTCCCGTATAAAAATACGAGCATAGTTCTCTGTAGTATGAGTGGTCTTGACAGGCTAGAAATGAGCTGACTTCGTAAGTCTATCAACTATCACCCAAATAGAGTCATTGCCCCTATTAGATCTAGGCAATCCTACGATGAAGTCTAGCAAGATATCTGTCCATTTTCATATTGGAATGGGTAAGGGCTGAAGTGTACCGGCTGGCCTCTAATGTTCGGCCTTCACTTGCTGACAAGTGAAACATCTAGAAACATATTCTGCAATCTCTCTGCGCATGTTGTTCCACCAGAACTGTCTTTTCAAATCCTTATACATCTTGATCAAACCTAGATGTACGGTGTACCGAGTATAATGCGCCTTGTCCATAAGTTCTTTCCTCAATTGTGGTATGTCTAGAACAACCAATCTGCCTCTTATTCAAAGACTTACATCTGAACCAATAGACCAATTTGCCTTGGGTTCTTGAGTTATCTCTCCCTTTCGGGTTTGAATCCAAGAATCTCCTAACTGGGCATCAACAATACATTCGATCCATGAAGGCTACACTGATAAAGATCCTAAGAAAGCTGTGCATCCCTCTATCTCTAGCCTAAAATCAAACTGGCTAAGATTTATGAGATCTCGGTACAATGAGCATCTCAATGCTGCAAGTCTACGGCGATTCTTCCTACTCAATACATCTGCTATGATGTTCACCTTCCCAGGATGGTACTGAAGCGCGAATTCATAGTCCTTGATGAATTCAATCCATCGCCATTGCCTTTGATTGAGTTCTTTCTATGAGAATAAGTATCTCAAACTCTGGTGGTCTATAAAAAGTTCAAACTAAACTCCTTATAGGTAATGCCTCCATATCTTCAATGCAAAGACTACAGCCTCCAACTCTAAATCATGGGTCGGGTATTTCTGCTCATGGATTCTCAATTATCAAGAAATATAAGCCACTACTCTCTGTGTCTGCATTAGTACACCACCTAGGCCCAACGAAGAAGCATCTATATACACTACAAATGATCTGTCACTGCTGGGTATAATTAAGACAGGTGATGTCGTCAGCTTGACCTTAAGAGTCTCAAAAGCACTTTGACACTCTGGTCCCCACACAAACTAAACACCCTTCTTCATAAGGGGTGTTAAAGGAACTTCTATCTTAGATAAATCTTAAATAAACTTGCGATAGTAGCCTGCAAGTCCTAAGAAACTACGAATCTCCGAAATAGTCGTCAGTGGCTTCCAATCTACTACTGCCTCGACCTTGGATGGATCAACGACAATACCATCCTTCAAAATCACATAGCCCAAAAATCGGACCCCCGAAAGCCAAAATTCGCACTTACTGAGCTTTGCATACAACTGATGATCCCGCTGTTCGCGGGAAAAGTTGGGTCTTTCTTCATTATCGATTCCATTGCACTCA
>BQKN01066458.1:421534-439304 GCA_022839385.1 Asparagus kiusianus
GTGCCGAGCTAAGCTAAGGGACCTATAGGCAATTTTACACGCCTACACCCGCAAAGTCTAGAGTACTAAATAGAGATGTTGTTCATGCTCTGTCTCTGAATGAGAGTAAATGAGGATATCATCAATGAATACTATCATAAACCGATCCAAGTAAGGATGAAGCACATAGTTCATCAAGTCCATAAAGACAATAGGTGCATTAGTCAATCCAAATGACATGACTAGAAATTCAAAGGATCCATATCTCATCAAGAATGCGGTCTTAGGAATATCCATCTCCCTAACACGCAACTGGTGATAACCAGATCAAAGATCAATCTTCGAGAAATAACAAGCACCATAAAGTTGGTCAAACAAGTCATCTATCCTCAGTAACAGATATCTGTTCTGAATAGTGACCTTATTCAACTCTCGCTAATCAATACACATCCGAAAGCTTCCATCCTTCTTGTGATGCCCCTGGGTTCACACAAGGCTACAGTCCGAGGTGAAACCAGAAATGTCAAACCTGCTATGTACCACACCGTGCAATAACATATTTAACCATCACAATTACTATCTCTTTAGTAGAGTCAACAACAGGTGTAGGTACAAAGCAAGTAAAAGATTTTACAATAAATACATGATGAAATGATAGAACTCGAATTAATACATCTCATCAACCAAATAAGCTGGAATACATAGCCAATGTCTGAAATGAATAATAACAGTCTGGAGATCTCAACATGTCTCAAAGTACATAACATCTGATATATAAAATAAGGCACACAGCCTTTACAACTCTAGAATATAAATCTCTCAAGTCTAAAAATGTCTCAAGTGGAGCACAAAATAAAATACATCTAATAAAAGGATAAACGGGCGCTAATAAGGATCGCCCTCAACCTGCGACTCTCCGGGCTCCTGGCTCGTTACCTGAAAGGGGGAGGGACAACGAGCGTCAAAGCGCTAGCGAGCAACATCACAACCAACCCCAAGGGATAGGGCTCGTTGTATATGAAAATATAGTTAATACATAATAATATAAGATCATTTATCCTAACAATAATGGGTTTCGGTACTTAGGAAATTACAACACGAGCGTAGGTACATCGATCGAAATAATCCAAATAAGGAAACCCTCATGTATATATCTTGTATCTCAAATTGTAAATCCCTAAATACCAAACCCGAAGTCTAATACAGGAAACGATAAAGAAAAGAAAACAAACACATCTCTACCGATAAACGTAAACATGTCAAAGTTACAATAAGAGGCATATCCAGCCTATGTAGCTATCATGTCCTAGCCTCATATAACATGTCATGTTCCAAACTCGGTTAAGAAACATACTCAAGGTTTAGCAATTTTCCAACATAAGACTGTAATGGATTATAGTCCAACACGAGGACTTTGATGGATTATAGTCAAACACGAGGACTTTAATGGATTATAGTCCAGCACGATAACTTTAATGGATTATAGTCTAACACGAGGACTGTGTGTATGAACCATAGAATACAAACGATAAAGGTATACATATCCTATTCTTGTACATGCCTTGCTGTACAGATCTAAGCTTGTGTCAAGAATGTCATCTTACGTGTGTAGATAAAATCATAACCACTAAAATTTAATACCAGATAAACGAGGCGACTTTTCATATTCAAAAATGATAAACAGTACCCTCGAATATATATGAACACTATATGAATGTATAAGCACAGTATGTGATCAAGCAGAAACACAAACGAAACAGGAAAAACTTCGATGAGCCGACTCATGATCAGCTATGAGTCGACTCATGACTCATGGGTCGACTCATAAGCTGACGAGTCGACTCAGCAGACACTTTTGACAATGGGAGTTGACTTCGTGAGTCGACTCATGACAGTCATGGATCGAATCAGCTTGATGAGTCAACTCATGATGAGTCATGAGTCGACTCACGAGCTAAAAACTGGATATTTCACAACTACAACTCATCATCTCGTTCCATACTTCCACTACACTGATTTACACCTCCATAACTATCAATTCTAAACTATGAGACTGTGAAAAACAATTCATATCTAGCATGAGAAACGAGCACTTGCATATTAGATCTAACATTTAACCCTTAAACATGAGTGAGAGCATTTAATCGAAATAAAACTCATATTTTCATTTTTCTTAAATAAATTCCCAGATCTGGGTTTTTATCAAAAACTCGTTGGTGGGGATTTAAAATATGAAACACATGATTTCTAGCATTTACACTAATAAGAACATTGATTTATACTTGAAAATAAGTCTTATGCTCAATAAAACTCATGAAAAATGTTTTTAAACTGATAAAAGCATGGGTGAGAGATTGGACGAGATGCTACTCGCCTTAGATGTGTTGAAGAACGATTCCCCTCGCTGTAAACCACAAGGAACTGCTGAAATCCCTCGAAAATCTCCCAAAAACGCCCTAAAATGAACTAGGGTTTTGAGGGGGAGAGGAGGCTAGGGTTTCTCTAGGGAGAACTGATGAAAAGATGTGTTTTCGGGTGGAGGAGAATATATATGAACAGTTAAAACCCGACCCGAAACCCAAACAAATCCGATTCACAAAAACCAGAAAACCCTCGATGAGTCGACTCATGATGGTCATGAGTCGACTCATAACTCATGGGTTGACTCATAAGATGATGAGTCGACTCAGCAGAGACTTTTGACAATAGGAGTTGATATCATGAGTCGACTCATGATAGTCATGGGTCGGCTCAACCTGATGAGTCGACTCATGACGAGTTATGGGTCAACTCATTAGCTAATAACTGGGTTCTTCGACTCTGCTGTACATGATTTGCAAATTTGCAAACTCAACCTCATAACTGTTGCATATATACATTCTCATAAGCTCAAAACGCTAGTTTTCATGCACAACCATGACATAAAGATATTTGTCATAAATAAATATTATTTTTTACTAATAATCACATATATAAATTATCAAAATCTATGGGGTCTTACACTTCTTCACAAAGAGGACCGGCACTCCCCAAGGAGAATGGCTCCGACAAATCAAGCCTAAAAAAGAAAGTTCTTCCAACTGAGTCTGTAGCTCCCTTAACTTAACGGGTATCATACGATAGGGTGCACGGGAAATCGGTGTTGTTCCTGGCTATAACTCAATGCAGAACTTAACATCTCTAACTAGAGGTAACTGAGGAATATCCTAAAAGATATCGTGATACTCTGAGACAAGTCTGGGCTCATACATAACAGCTCCCCGATTCCATAGTAACACCTCCTTGATATGCGCAAGGAATGCCTCAGCAAACTCATTCTCCTGAGTGGTAGCAACAGTAATCTCAGTCCCATCTGAAGCTCGCAATCTGAATGTTTTAGTAAACTATCTAGAATCACATGGTAGGATGACAATCAATCCATACCAAGAATGACATCAAACTCTAACATCGGCAAAATAATCAAATCAACTGTGAAGTGTGACTCATCTAGATGGACAACACACTTCCTACAGACACTCTCTAGAAGGGACACATCTCCTTTAGGAGTGGAAATAGACAAAGGCATGTGTAGAGGTTGTGCAACTATCTCAAGCCTATTCATAAAAGCAACTGAAATAAAGGAGTGAGAAGCTCCTGAATTAAAAAGAATCTGGGCTTGAAGGGAATTCACAAAGAATGTACCTTTCACCACAGCTCCACTAGCTTCATGATCACAGGGAACCACTACATATACTCTACCAGTAGCTGTTGACTGCTGAGATTGAGCCATAGGAGAATATGGTATTGTCTGACCCTGCGGTACCTCAACTAAAGCATGCATCTGGCCCTCTAATTGTTGTCGTCCTAGCGGTGCATCTAACTTTTGTTGTTGGTCATAACCACGGCCCTGACTCTGTCCTCGGGCTTGCTGGCCCTAGCCTCTACTAGGATATTACCCCTGGCCTCGACCTCCCTGTCCTATGCCCTAGAATTGACCTCCAAAAGGCGCACTGCGACAATCCCTAGCCATATGACCAGTCTTATGATAGTTATGGCATGTACCCATAAATCTACCTGGTGTCTAAGCTCTCTATGGTTGTTGCGGTCCTCTTTGCCTAGGACCTTGTTGTTGCTGACTTTGCTGCTACTGTTCGCCTTGACGGTGATTGCCCTTTTGCTAGGGCGCTGCTAACTCCAAAGCTGCTAGAGGCTTATTGCCTTTCCCCTTCTCGTCTGAATGTCCCACCTTGGAACTTGACTCTCGGTTCCGTTGGAAGGTTGCAGTCTCTATCTCCTGGCATATAGCAGCATCTACAACTTCTCAAACTGAATAATATTGTCGTGAAACTATATAACGGTGTAAATTAGGGTGCAATCCCATCAAGAACATGTGAGCTTAACGTTCACCAGTTTGCCACATGTCTGTGAACCTTAATAAGCACTTGAATTTAGTCTCATATTCAGCCACTGACATCTCGCCCTGCTCTAAGTGAGTTAACTTCATCTCCTTCCTAGCCTTGGCTGCGAAAGAGATATATTGCTTATTAAAGAAAAACTCAAAATCATCCCAAGTAAGAGTTAGCCTTTGTTCTGGGGAAAATTATAATCTATACCACCCACTGGCATCACCCTTCAAGCTAAATGCTGCCAGGCTCTGTCGCTGAACTGGATCCTCCTCAAGTATGTCCAGAATGGTGCTAACATCTTCCTTCCACTTGTGAGCTGCAAGGAAATCAGATGACCCCTAAAAAACTGGAGCCTTCATCTTCTGATATAGCTCCACCAGACGGAGCCTTGAAGTATGCCCAATGACTCTATTCATAACAATTGGTTGATTATCTAAACCTACTACCATATCTACTTCCGGTTAAGCAACAACTGGTGGCACACGCAATTCTTCTAGTGCAACAAGTCTAGTGGTTATAGGTGCCAGCAAATCTCTGAGGTCTCCCAGAGTCAAAGGAGCCTACTACGGTTAGGGCTCTAGCTCCATGTGCCCAGCTTCTCGGGTACGAGGTCTATGCCACGCCCTCGTCCTTGTTCTTTCATCTAAAGATTAGCAGTGAAGGAGTTTATTAGGCACAATATATGAGACTTTGAACCCCAAAAATATATCAATATATAATAATAACACGAAAGCATGGAAAGCTATAATTGTGAAAATACTTGAAAAGTCGAGCAAAACACGTATATAAAAAAAATTCTCAAAAATTTTAAACTATACGTATTATGTCCTCACTTAACTAGGAGATTCCTAGCGATTCATATACATGAGTCCTAGGAAACTCTACACTAGCTCCACAGACCAACACAGAATAGATCCCTAAGAATACTAGAACCAGGGTTCTGATACCAACTGTAACGCCCCTGATTTTCACAATGGCTGTAGCCCAGGGTGAACTTCAGAGATGTTAGAAATTTGTATCATTCGTAAACCAAAATTTAGGTACATCACAGTTAAGAACTAAAAAGTGAACATATCTCATATATGGAAGAGATTTTAAATAAGAACAAAAATCTAACAGATTCTATATAGATATCCAAGTGTAACTGATATCTAACACTGTATCAAATATATATATCATTAGGAGACTCTCTGTCTCCAAAAAGAAATACAACTTGCACGTGTACGGCCCAACTCCGGCTACAAGAGTAAAGACAACAAAATCTACACTATAGAGAACTACCTAGTAGAACCAATGTCCACTGCTACAAGCCAGCCTGCACCTCTTTGCACTCTGGAGGAATTTCCTAAAATAGCATTCAAGAAAAAGAAAAGAAAGAAAAACAACACAAGCGTCAGGACGCTTTAGCAAGAACATCTCTATCCGTCCCTAAGGAAAAGGGGTTACTACATATGATGGAGGCTCTATCTATATTATCCATAGTCTATCTCAACAAAACTCATAAAAGTGAGAACTCATAAATCTCGAGAAAACTACATTAAAGTAAGTTCATTTCATAATGATATAAGTAAAGAAGCATAGGTATTCAACATCCTATTTCACATACATGACTAAGTGGTTCACAACCGAACATAAATTTCCATTTGAGTAACTCATTATTCAACTTATATTTCTACTAGGTAATTTATAGGCCTAACCCAGACAATAATCTGCTGAGTGATATAAAATCCAAACTCAGGCAACAATCTGCTGAGTGACTTGTAGGTCTACCTGAGGTAATAATCTGCTGAGTAACTCTCATAGTTTTCTCTCAGACAACAATCTGATGAGTAACTCTCATAGTTTATCTCAGGCAGCATTCTGCTGAGTGGCTAATAGGCCTAACTCAGGCAACATACTCGTATTATCATAGATAAGCTTATACCAACATATATCAGATTTATAATGCCCATAATGAAATAGAAAATCATCATTTAAAAATCTAGTTGCACCAATATGGTTGCCTACATACCCTCTCTCAAGGAATCAAGCTGCCCGTAGTTTATCAAATTCCCTAACGATACGTGCTCACACGTATCACACAAATATCGAAATTAAGCTATGAGAGCTCTATAGCTAAACACATGCACCACGTAAGGATCTCATGCAACATACTTCCATCCACATATGCACATATGTTTCGTAGAAGTCGTGCATTAAATACTAAAGAGTGAAACTCAAAGAAACCTTCACGTAATATATCAATTATTTTAAATCAGCATATCTACAGTTTTTTACAGGACATGTCGTTAGTAAATTAAGCATATCTTTCTCTAGACAAATATTTTTTTAGAACGGTTTTCTGTTTTAGAAACTAGATTCATATAGCTTTGATTTGGCACTAGTTTGGTTTAATTTGGAGTTTACTTTCTATACCAAGTTTTTAGCTGAAGTTTATACACGTACAGTAGTTTTCTGCAAAACATGTTATTAGTAAATTGAATATATCAGTTTAGAGTTTATTTGTTATCTTAATTTTTTAGTTAAAAGTTATATATGTGCAGCAGTTTTTTGCAATCTATATCATATCAACCATATCCCAAAAATATTATGATTTACAACTAGATTTGTTCTTAATTTCTTAAAATTTCCTTCTTTATAGTTTTATTAGGTAAGATATGAGTATTTGATCATGAATTCAACTTAATAACACAATCAAATACAACATATCAAAGAAGGGTGGGGTTTAGAGGAGATGAACTTGCCTTAATGATGATTTGATCTCCGAAAAAATGAAAACTAACGGATTGTTCTTCACAATAGATGTAGATCCACTCAAGGCCAAGCTTTTCTGTTCACGAAGTATTCCTAATTTCCTCCAAAAAATTTTAGTTCACTATGGCCATGGCTTACCATGAGTTTTGAGAGGAGGAAGAAGAAGAGGAGTAAAGAAGAGAGAGAGTGTTCATAACTAAATAATCCTATCTCTTTCATTCTCATCCTTATAAAAGAAAATTAAAGGCCAAGATTTACTCTCCATCAATCAAACTCTCATCCAACGATTCACATTAAAAGTTTACTAAGTCAAAACAAGTGACTAAGACCAAAACAAGTAAATACAGTTATTCATCCGGGTATTTTACCAGCTTGTAGTTCAACTAATTTTCTCCGGTGTCCCAATAAATTGCCAATTTACCTCCGACACAATCTCAACATCTAAGAATGATAGAACTGATAGCACGTCCATCCGAGTTATAGATAAAATATTAAAAATAAAAAACTTTAGGTTTTATATTGTCTCGCGACACCGAGACCAAATCTACAAACATAGTCTAAATCGAACCAAACTAGGCTCCGTAGAATAAAAACCACATTATATGATCGTTAGCATCATCCAGAGACCCATCCAATCACCATAAATAGTTCACTGTAGACACAAAAAAAAATTATGTATCAGCAAGCCCTATAAATAAAACTGATTATGAGGATGATAGTACCTCATAAAAAAATAAAACTAATATAAGGGATATTATCTCATATAAATCTAAACCAATTAAGGCAAGCCCTCCATATTAATTAATTCAGAGGGGGAATGCCATCGCTTTGTAGTTGTCAAAGTTAATGAGCTTAACAAGTCTTATTAATAAATTCAATATGAGGGATAGTACCTCATATAAACCTAAGCCAGTGAATGTTGAGCTTTCATATTAATTAATTCAGAGGGGCACACCTTCCCCTCGTAATTGTCAAAGCTGATGAGCTCAACAAGCTTTGTCAATAAAATCAATATGAGGGATAGTACCTCATAAATCTAAACTAATGAAGGCTGATCTTTCATATTAATTAATAAGGGATAATACTTCATAGAAATCTAAACCAATGAAGGTAAGCCTTCCCTATTAATTAATTCAGAGAGGCACGTCTTCCCCTTGTAATTATCAAATTTGATCAATAAAACTTAATATGAGGGATAGTACCTCATACAAATCAAAATCAATGTGAGGTGTAGTACATCACATAAATGGTAACTAAGTTGAGGATGACAGCACCTCGTGTAAATTTGAAAGTCATGTGATCATAAGGCTTAGCTATAAAATCTAACTCAAGGATACCCACCCTCATATGAACCTTATTTCAACTTGAAGGGATACGAGCTCTCCATTACACTTATGTTAGAAAAATAAAAGATAAGCAGATAGGCATTTAAAAAAATGAAAAGCAAAGAAAATGTTCGTTATGATAAACGAACGCAACAATCTTGATAAGGAAGCTTCGATGAGGAAGTTACAATAACTCCCCCACCAATCCATTTTAAACACCTGGCGATAACTTCCCCTTGGTCTTTCCTATAAATTGAGACCTTCGAGGGGGAGGGGGGAGGGGATGAAAAAAAAGTAACGAGAGAAAGGATACGGAGAGATTGAAAAGAATGAGAGACTTAGAATTTGAAACAACAACGACAAGGTTCTCTACATTTTTTTTTTATTTTTGAAAGGGAGGAGGGCTCCAGAACATTGCCTGGAGACCCAAGATCCCATCTTCTTTCTCTTCAACTTTGTAATACATTAGAAAGATAATAAAATTGATATCTCTCTAGATTCGTTTCTTGCTATTTATTTAATTCTTTGCTTTCTACTAATCAGGGGTTTCTTTCAACAAGAGTAATTAACAGAAAGAAATAAATTTCTAGAAGCATTCACTTCTTAAATTTTTTTTACAAACAAAGTGATACTAATATCTAAGGAGTAAATATTTAGAGATTGCTTTACTCTTCTTGAGATTGGTGTTACGGCTTGGTCAAGAAGAGTTTAGCCTACTCAAATATTATTGCTTCTCTGATGGATACCAGCACCGCTTTGGATTTTTTTTACAAACTATACATGTCAGGCACTCCGACGCTTACGAAAATTTTGGTGACCACAGTGGGAGCATGCTTTTTCCCTCATCTTTTAGAAAGCAAATATTAGATGACATCTTGTGCATAAAGCATTAAAAAAAATCTGTGCACAAATCACTAAAGCATTATTTCTGCATTCATTGTTCGCAGGTAAAATGGCAAGTCACGCGAGCAACTCAAATGTTAATAGCTCAACTCAAAAATTTGTTTCCTTGCAAATTGGTGCATTGTGGGTGCTGGTCCCTGTGGAGATGGCTACAGCGTAAAACATTCTGCGATCAACACCATGCCCTATCCCACAACCTAAATATTCTATTCACCTAATGCATGCTGACGCGGACAATGATGGCTTTACTCCTGTGGTGACTAAGGCTATGAAGAAAAGGATGAGGATATCACCCTCAGTCTAAGTTCATGTTCCCAATACTCAAAAGCTTAATACAAACAAGAGGAGCGCCCTCGGTATAATTATCCATGAGGATCCTAAAGATATCCTTAACAATGAGGAAAAACCACCCACCTTTCATGTTGGAAAGGGTAAGGGAGTGATGGAAGAAAACATGGATTCCTCTTCAGTTGAAATGAAGCACTATGTTGCTCAAAGACGTTTCCCTCATATTGGATGCTCGAGAGATATGGAGGCATTTGGAGCAAATTCTTATGATAAGGAATTCCCTCCTCTTCACTTGTCCAAACCTCAACAACCAAAAGGCCTTATCAAAAAGGAAAGTTCTTTTAGAACACCAAGTAGGGTAGTGCCTGCCCCAGTGCAGCAAGTTCAAGTTAATGACCCCTCAAGGAAGACGTCAGATCAATATTATGCAAGCCCCTCTGCTGCTCTCCTAGGCAGGCCTAAAGTGAGGGATCACCAAAATGATGCTCCTCGTTCTTGGCACTATCAATTCTATTCGGGTAAACCAATGAGCTATGAATCTAAATATGATTCAACCTTATCTTCTCGGAGCAATATGTTGGAGTCAAATGAAGATTACTTAGAATTAAGATAATCTCCTCGATATCATTCTGCTGAACCAACTGATTATAAGACTGGAGGACGATATTTCTTCGGACATCATATGCAACGTGTTATACCTCAAAGAAATGAAAGGGAAGATACTCCTGTTTATAAAAGCACCCACCATCAGCGTTAGTATTATCAACAACCAACCCATTACTACGAACCAGCATTAACCACAGGAGGGCGTCTTGAGTGACACGACGAGTGACGGCTAAGGAGTATCGACTTCTTTTATAAGATAGGGCAGGTCGTGATCTTTCCTCTGAAGATAGAAGGCGAGTTCGTTGGTTACGTGAGCACTTATGTGAAATCAACACAGTGCCTGATTTGAATAAACCTCTCCCTAGTCATGTCACGAATGTCATGCCTATTAGTGTGACTGATGAGGAAGATATGTATTTTAAAAGGAGGCGTACTATTGTATCGAAACATCGACCTTTGACGAGAAGTCAGTCTAGGTCACAATCTGTATCTCTTGAAGTTGGAAAATAATGACAATGAATCATCCGCTTCTTCTTATTCTCGTTCTCGCTCTAATGATACCATTGGTAGTGTAGAAAAAGAATATGAACCTAATTTATTAGGCACAGAACAAGTTTTGACAACTGATGAAATGTCCCTTGATGATAAATTGATATAACTTCAAAGAGAGCTCCAACAGAAAGAAGAAGAAATTGCTCAGCTTAGAGCACAAACTTTTGTGAATCCTTCCACTACAACAAATAATGCTTCAGATGTTCAACATCACCTAACTATAGTTTCACTTGATACAGTACAAAAGCTCATCACCGAAGGGGTCAGGGCATAGTTAATGCAAAATCAGTATGCAATGAGACCGGGCTATACAAAGCCTTATCCCGCTGAGATTGACATGATTCCCTTCCCTACAAATTATCGACAACCTCAATTCGCCAAATTCAATGGAAATGGTTCGCCGCATTAGCACATCGCTCACTTTCTAGCAGCATGTCAAGTTACTGCTCATAATGGGGCTCTCTTGCTAAGACAGTTTGTTCAAACACTTTTAGGTCCTGCATTCACTTGGTATAGTAAACTTCTGCCTGGATCAATAAGAAATTGGGAGCAGATGCAAGAAGTCTTCTTACAACGCTTCTATAATACTCAAAGGACTATGGGTATCACTGAATTAACTCAGACAGAACAAGCCCATAATGAGAGGACATCTGATTTTATTAACAGATGGAGAAATTTGAGTCTCCATTGTCCTCAGCCAATCTTAGAACCAGAAGCTGTAAGGATGTGCATGAACAATCTTCGACCAGAAATGGCAGTTCATCTTCAAGGTGTACGGCCTATGACTTTTGAAGAGCTGGCATCTAAGTCAACTGATATAGAAAATTATCTAAATCAGTTGAATCGTCGCTCAGACAAAGGGCACCATAAATTTCTTGAACATGGGCTAGACAAAGGAAAGAGAGATCGCACCCGTGATAAGAATAAACATGTGATGAAGACATCTGTGGCAACACAATATACAAAAGTTCGACCAAATGAGGCCAATGTCCAGTCGAAGAATGTAAAGTTTAATGGGGTTGGGAAGCCAAAAAGTTTGAAAGATAGACTTGAAAGGGAGTATTCTTTTCCCAAAGAAGTGGTTGAGGATTTCTTTAAGGGATTAACCGAGATGAAGCTGGTACAATTGCCTGAACCTCGTCAAGTAAATGAAAATAATAAGAGGCACAATGATGGACGATATTGTAAGTATCATCGCATGCCAGGACACACCTTAGAAGAATGTTTTGTTTTTAAAGATAAAGTTCAAGAAATGATTGATGATGGAACCATTGATCCTGCATTGCTTAAAAATTTTAAAAAAGGAGGACAATCCACCAATATGGTATCTATTAGTCAAGTAGATCAAAAGGCGTTACCTAAGTACATAGACACTTTAACATTATCATCATAAACAGTGCCTTATGTACCACCATCATATCGCCCTATGGAAGATTCATCATTACCAGTGACTCCCTCAAAAGTGCCACGTCATGTAATCCATATGAAAGAATTATGGTCCCCTTCAACTCCACCGACTATAATGGAGAGGAAAAGGAGGACTCCAACACCATTTCCTATCCTCACATGCAACGTAAAACAATCTCCACCATCTCACATAAAGAAGCATCTGTTTGTTGGGGATACAGAATCTAGTAGGGCGATGCCGGTTTTAATACCAAGGCAAGATTCAGCCTTACCAGAAATCCTGTTGCCTACAACAAATGACAATGATTCGATGTCAGAACCTGAGCAACTCTATATCAATCAAGGCAGACCTTACGTCAGTAAGAAACAAACAAGAAGACAGGCTTTCAAAGAAATGGTTAAAGCTGCGAGGAACAATCCTACACCAATGGGGGAAGCCCGACCTCCTCTTTCCAAAAGGAAAAGAACTCCTAAATACAAAATACTTCGTAAAATGATGTCAAAGGAGGAAATTGAGGGATTCATTGCAAGGATTTCTCATGAACTTTACATTAATAAGCCTCAAGTGGTGGATAATAATACCCCTTGGGCAGATGATTTACATTGCAATACTGTTGGAGTTGTGGAAGGAGATGATGGACCATTATGCTTCCCAGAAGAAACTCCTGAGGTTAATATTACCGCTCGTTTTGGATTATAGACAAAAGAGATCCGTCCTCCTCCTATTGATTACATAATGCTTCGCAAGGAAAAATCTCAACCTCCTGATAATGTAACTCCAAATGTGGCAAATCATTCTGAGACTGTCAAATACAATGTACTTGCACATCTAAAGAAAATATCATTACTTCTTAGTGTGTATGATGCTTTGTGTTTGTCTTCTGATTTGTGAAAGGCATTTGTTACTGCAATGCAATTTCCTGATGACTATAGGGTAGAAGTAGCTAATGTGGATATAAATCCACTCGAAGTCTTAAATATTAAATTCACTGATGAAGACCTTCTGTTGGGGTTCAAAGCTTAATAATTAACCTTTGTTAGTCACGGGTGATTTAGAAGATAAGTCAATTAATCGAATCATGTTGGATTGTGGGTCTGCTGTAAATTTAATCCCTTTAAGGACGTTGACAAGGCTAAGATATACTATAAGAAATCTTACAAGAAGCAACATCGTCATTCAGGGATTTAATCAAATAGGACAACAAGCTTTAGGGACTATGCGTTTGACCCTTAGATTTCAAGGATGGATTTCTACTCCTCTCTTTCATGTGATTGATGCATTCACATCTTACAATGTATTATTAGGATGTCCTTGGTTGCATGAATACGGCGTGATATCCTCCTCCTTGCATCAGTGCTTCAAGTATAAAACACCCGAGGGAGAAATTAGAAGAATATTCGCAGATACACAACCTTTTACAACTGCAGAAGCCTTCTATGCTGATGCAAAATTTTACTTCGAGGGCATTATTGCTAAGGAGATCAAAGGAACCGATTTCAGAGCTAATAGAGTTAGCCCTAAAGAAGAAATTGCTCATGATGGAGCAAATCCAAAGAAAGTTACATATCACTATATACCTCGAGAACAAAGGAAAGATGGAGACCTGTCTTTCAAACGCTTGAGTATGAAGTCTTGAATTCTAACAAAGGTAAAGAGCTTAATGGTCAAAAGAAAAAATCCATGATCTTTGTACCAGCCTCTTCTATAAGTTATAAAGATTTAATATCTTGTCTTCCTATATTTTATGACCAGAAAGCCCTTAATATGATGAAAAAAATGGGTTATGATATAAAATTAATTTCAGATTTGATTAACGGAGAAGGTTCTCTTGCACCTTTTGACAAAATGCTCAGTCCAAAACAAAGAGACGCTCTTTACCATGGCAAAAGACTATCATCTATGAAGAAAGGTTTAGGATATGAAGTATGCATGACATCATCTCAAGAACTTGTGGACTTACAACCAGCCCCATCCCAATTGGAAGAAGGAGAACAAGCTACAACAGATGAGTTAGAGGAAATTAATCTTGGCACTAGTGATGACCCTCGTCCCATATTTATCAGTGTCCATATGTACAAGGATGAAAAGGATGAATACAAACATTTCTTATCCAAGAACAAGGACGTCTTTGCTTGGAGTTACAAGGAGATGCCTGGGCTTGATCCGAATGTAGCAGTACATCGCTTAGCCATTTCAAGTGATATTACACCTATTAAGCAACAATAGCGTCGTTTTCGTCCAGAAATATTACCTTAAATAATAGCTGAGATTGATAAACTTCTTGCAGCTGACTTTATCCAAGAAGTCAAATATCCTACATGGTTGGCTAATATAGTCCCCGTTAAAAAGAAAAATGGACAAACCCGTGTTTGTATCGATTTTCGTGATTTAAATAAGGTTTGTCCAAAAGATGATTTTCCTCTTCCTATCTCTGAATTATTAATAGATTCTACTACAGGTCATGAAGTATTATCATTCATGGATGGTTATTCGGGGTATAATCAAATTCGTATGGCACCAGAAGATGAAGAGTTTACTGCTTTTAGGACACCAAAAGGTATCTTTAGTTATAAAGTGATGCCTTTTGGACTAAAAAATGCCGGTGCAACATACCAACGTGCTATGACAGAGATTTTTACTGATCTCCTTCATGATAAGGTAGAGTGTTATGTTGATGACATTGTGATAAAAACAAAACATAGAAGTGAACATTTACAAGATCTATCTTTGGTTTTTGAACACTTAAGAAAACATCAATTAAAGAT
The DNA here is from genome assembly GCA_022839385.1 of Asparagus kiusianus. Taxonomy (NCBI): domain Eukaryota; kingdom Viridiplantae; phylum Streptophyta; class Magnoliopsida; order Asparagales; family Asparagaceae; genus Asparagus; species Asparagus kiusianus. The sequence continues at coordinate 436,500 of BQKN01066458.1, forward strand.
GAACCCGACAAAATGTGCATTCTGTGTCTCATCAGGAAAATTTTTGGGGTTTGTCATTCGTAAAGATGGAATTGAGATTGATCCAGCAAAGACAAAGTCTATCATTGAGATGCTACAACCACGAAACCTACATGAGCTAAAAAGTCTTCAAGGGCGACTTGCATACATTCGACATTTCATTGCTAATTTAGCCGGCAGGTGTCAACCATTTACAAGACTAATAAAAAAGGACGTTTCTTTTGAATGGGATGATGCATGTCAAAATGCTTTTGAAAGTATAAAAAAATATTTGACGTGCCCACCTGTGCTAGGTGTCCACATTAAAGGGCGACCTCTAATATTATATACAGCTGCATTACCCATGTCTTTGGGGGCATTATTGGCCCAAGTTAATGATGAGGGAAAGGAGGTTGCTTTGTATTATCTGAGTCGTATGATGCTGAGGGCAGAACAAAACTACCCGGGTATGGAAAAAATATGTTTGGTCTTAGTTTTTGCAGCCCAGAAACTTAGACATTATGTGTTAGAGCATACTATTCACTTGGTATCTCGGGCAGATCCTCTAAGATATATTCTTGGAAAATTAGTTTTATCAGGTCGCTTAGCAAAATGGGCAATGTTTTTGACTCAATTTGATATTGTCTATGTACCTCAAAAGGCTGTTAAAGGATAGGCTTTAGCAGATTTTTTAGCTGCACATGCTTTGTCGGGAGAAAAAGAGATTGAAGATGATCTTCCCGACGATGAAGTTATGACTACCTTCATAGCCCCTTCATGGGTCATGTATTTTGATGGAGCCAGTCGAGTAATGGAGGCAGGAGCTGCGGTTGTATTTGTTACTCCTAAAGGAGAATCTCTACCATACTCTTTTACATTGACTGCAGCATCATCTAATAATGAAGCTGAGTATGAGGCTCTTGTCATTGGTTTCGAATTAGCATTAGACTTACATCTTGATCCATTGGTAGTCTATGGTGATTCACAACTTGTTATACATCAACTGAATGGAAAATATGCTGTCAAAAAGAAGGAATTGATCCCATATTTTCTAAAGGCCCAGGAGTTAATCCATTAATTTCAAGAAATTCAAATCGAACATGTCCCCCAATCTTATAATCATAGAGCGGATGCTCTAGCAAGTCTTGCGGCTTCATTGGCTATCTCTCCGAACACTACCCTCCAAATAAATGTTGAAACAAGGTGAGTACTATCATCGATACTTGAAGAGTCACCACAAGAGACATTAACATCCTCGGCTATTTCGGCTTACATTGAAGAGGAAACAGATTAGCGAAAACCCTTACTGGATTATCTCAACGATGGAATTCTTCCTGCAGATAATCACCAGAGACAACAAATAAAGAAGCGTGCTATACATTATACTTGCATTGAGGGGATCCTCTTTAGATGATCTTTTGATGGTATGCTTCTTCGATGTTTATCTGAAAATGAAGCTATGAATGCTTTGAAAGAAGTACATGCTAGGGTATGTGGAGCTCATCAATCAGGACAAAGGCTTTACCATCAACTCAAACATTTAGGATATTACTGGCCTGAAATGGCTCAAGATGCAATGCAATTTGCTAAGAGATGCCATGTTTGTCAAATTCATGCAGACTTTATACATCAACCCCCAGAACCACTCCATACAACTAATGTATCTTAACCTTTTGATGCATGGGGGATGGACATTGTAGGCCCTATTCATCCTCCATCATCCAAAGGACATAGCTATATTTTGGCTGCAACTGACTATTTTTCTAAGTGGGCAGAAGCTATCCCTCTAAAAGAGACACGAGGTGTAGATGTGGTCAATTTTGTTCGTATTCATTTAATATATCGATTTGGCATACCAGCTAGAATTATATCTGACAATGGAACTCCATTCAAAAATCAGGATATGCAGAAACTTTGTGCAAAATTTCATATTAAACATTACTTTTCATCAGCCTATAATGCAGCAGCCAATGGTCAAGCTGAGGCATTTAATAAGACATTATGCAAATTACTAAAGAAAGTGGTCTCCCATAATAAACGAGAATGGCATGAGCGGCTTATGGAGAGTTATGGGCATATCGTACTACCATTCGAACACCTACAGGCTCAACACCTTATGCATTGGTCTTCGGAGGTGAGGCCGTACTTCCACTTGAAGTGCATATCCCATCTTATAGAGTTGCAACCCATGAAGGACTTTCAGAGGATGAAGCACTAAAGGCTCGACTAGAAGAATTGGATGGCTTAGAAGATAAGCGCTTAAGAGCAAAACAAATTTTAGAGATCAGGCTCGTATTTCATGAGCTTTTGATAAGAAAGTTCATCATAGATCCTTCAAGGTTGGCGATTTAGTATTAGCTGTTGTTCGTCCTATGATTATCACAAGGTGAACAAAAAGTAAATTTGAGCCAAAATGGGAAGGCCCTTGCACAGTACAAGAGGTTTATTCAAACGGGGCCTATAAAATAATTTCACCTGATGGAGAGTACTCTCCTCCCCCAATAAATGCAAAATTTCTAAAACGATATTATGCCTAAAGAGGCATCCCACTCCAAACTTTTACGAGTATAAACTGTAAGACACTCCAAACTTTTACGAGTATAAACTGTAAGACACTCCAAACTTTTACGAGTATAAACTGTAAGACACTCCAAACTTTTACGAGTATAAACTGTAAGACATTCCAACTTTTAAGAGTATAAAATGAAAGAAACTCTAAGCTCTAAGAGTATAAACTATGAGTAAAACTATCAGGTAGGCGTGGGCTACATACAGTTAAAAAAAATTTCTCTTTCTACATTAATATAT
>BQKN01066458.1:441827-458003 GCA_022839385.1 Asparagus kiusianus
ATATATATATATATAGAGAGAGAGAGAGAGAGAGAGAGATATGTGTGGTCTAATTGGGATAGTATTAGATTTTCTTTTCAAATTCTGTTGGGATTCTATATTCAAATTTGTTGATATCCCATTTAAATAAGATTCTATCTCCTACTAATTTAGTAATTTTAATTAAATAAGGACTCCTCATATTTGAATAAAATGAATTAATCCTAAACCTTAAAAAAAGTATACCACAATAGCAAAAAAAATTTTAGGGTTGCCGTGCATGTGTTATATTGATCATCTCTATACAGATATAAACTTCAAGGATTCAGAGGTGATGTTGCTCGTCATGATAAAAAAACTTGGTCTCACGCACTCGGTTAAAAAAAAACCCGACCACGTAAGCCAAGGGGGGCAATTTGTAGACACACAAAAAAAATTATGTATCAGCAAGCCCTATAAATAAAACTTATTGTGAGGATGATAGTACCTCATAAAAAAATAAAACTAATATGAGGGATATTATCTCATATAAATCTAAACCAATTAAGGCAAGCCCTCCATATTAATTAATTCAGAGGGGCATGCCATCGCTTTGTAGTTGTCAAAGTTAATGAGCTTAACAAGTCTTATTAATAAATTCAATATGAGGGATAGTACCTCATATAAACCTAAACCAATGAATGCTGAGCTTTCATATTAATTAATTCAGAGGGGCACACCTTCCCCTCGTAATTTTCAAAGCTGATGAGCTCAACAAGCTTTGTCAATAAAATCAATATGAGGGATAGTACCTCATAAATCTAAACTAATGAAGGCTGATCTTTCATATTAATTAATAAGGGATAATACTTCATAGACATCTAAACCAATGAAGGTAAGCCTTCCCTATTAATTAATTCAGAGAGGCACGTCTTCCCCTTGTAATTATCAAATTTGATCAATAAAACTTAATATGAGGGATAGTACCTCATACAAATCAAAATCAATGTGAGGTGTAGTACATCACATAAATGGTAACTAAGTTGAGGATGACAGCACCTCGTGTAAATTTGAAAGTCATGTGATCATAAGGCTTAGCTATAAAATCTAACTCAAGGATACATACCCTCATATGAATCTTATTTCAACTTGAAGGGATACAGGCTCTCCATTACACTTATGTTAGAAAAATAAAAGATAAGCAGATAGCCATTTAAAAAAATGAAAAGCAAAAAAAATGTTCGTTATGATAAACGAACGCAACAATATTGATAAGGAAGTTTCGATGAGGAACTTACAATAACTCCCCCACCAATCCATTTTAAACACCTGGCGATAACTTCCCCTTGGTCTTTCCTATAAATTGAGACCTTCGAGGGGGAGGGGGGAGGGGATAAAAAAAAGGAACGAGAGAAAGGATACGGAGAGATTGAAAAGAAGGAGAGACTTAGAATTTGAAACAACAACGACAAGGTTCTCTACATTTTTTATTTTTGAAAGGGAGGAGGGCTCCAGAACATTGCCTAGAGACCCAAGATCCCATCTTCTTTCTCTTCAACTTTGTAATACATTAGAAAGATAATAAAATTGATATCTCTCTAGATTTGTTTCTTACTGTTTATTTAATTCTTTGCTTTCTACTAATCAGGGGTTTCTTTCAACAAGAGTAATTAACAGAAAGAAATAAATTTCTGGAAGCATGCACCTCTTAAATTTTTTTTACAAACAAAATAATACTAATATTTAAGGAGTAAATATTTAGAGATTGCTCTACTCTTCTTGAGATTGGTGCTACGGCTTGGTCAAGAAGAGATTAGCCTACTCAAATATTATTGCTTCTCTAATGGATACTAGCACCACTTTGGATTTTTTTTACAAACTATACACGTCGGGCACTCCGACGCTTACATTCACACTGTTGTACGATGGCAAACTCGTGGTACTGTAACCCGAGTTGCAGACATACTCCAAATAAATTCTAATTGTTTCCATTTGTCACAGAATGATAAGAACACATCATAAATCCATAAAAGCTTAAATAATTTATTAATTATCTTATAAAAAAATTTGGGCTTTTGCATTCACGGTACGTCAGATTCTATTACAGCACATAAGTGGAAGGAAGATGTGAGTAACATCTTGGATATGCTTAATGTGGACACTGTGAAGAACCTGAGGCTAGTAGCTTTCAGTCTCAAGGGTGATGTAGGAGAATAGTATCGACTTCGATTCACTCCAGAGCAGAGGATGATGATTTTGTGGGATACTTTTGTTTACTTCTTCGATGAGCAGTATGTGTCTGCTATAGCAAAAGCCAAGAAGGTATTGGAGCTAGCCCGGCTAGAGCAGGGAGATATGTCAGGGACGGATTATGAGAGTAAATTTATGACATTACTCAAATTCAAAGGCATGTGGCATACTGGAGAGCGACAAGCTCAGATATTCTTGATGGGGCTTCGCTCGGGTTTGCGTCGATATCTTGTATCTAGGAGATTTCAGTCAGTGAGGGAGGTGGCCGATGCCACCATATCTCAGGAGACAGAGACGACCATGTTTTAGAAGGGAAAGGAAGGGAACGCCAAGTCAGGATAGCTCGGGGACAAAGAAAAGGGAAAGAGGCCATTTGCAGGACCCAGAGGACCCCAGCAGTAGGGTAAAGGTCTACATCAGCAGGGTCCCCATAAAAAGGGACATCAGTAGGATCATAGGGCGTAGCAGTAGCTCACATTTCAGGGAAAATGTTTTAACCACCAAAAGTTTGGTCACAGAGTAGCAGAGTGCCGTAGCGCACTAACAACAGGCCAGCAGGGCAAGAACCAGAACCTGTAGTAGCAGAACCATGCTTAGGGCCAAGGTCAGGGCCAACATTTGAGGATAGAGGCACCACCAGTAGTTTTGAGGATCAAGAGGTAGGTGCGAGCCATTCAGGAGATTCAGCAGGGACTGATAGTCCTATATGTTCCAGGCAATTCAGCGTAGTAGCCTTCGGCTACTGGTAAAGTGTATGCAGTTGTTCCTCACGATCATAGTGCAAGTGGGGCTGTCGTAGAAGGTACGTTGCTTGTGAACTCCTTTCCAACCCATATACTTTTCGATTCAGGCGCTTCGCATTCTTTTATCTCCTATGATTTTATGATTAGACTACAGCTTGCTGCACAGCCTTTAGACATTCCTTTATCAGTATCTACTCCTTTGGGAGATGTATCCCTCTTAGAGAGTATCTGTAGGAGATGTATCATCAGCTTAAACGATTCTGAGTTCGTGGTTGATTTGATTATTTTACGTATGTCTGAGTTTGATGTTATCATTAGTATGAATTGGTTATCTTCCTAACATTTGAGTATTAACTATTTTGCGAAGATAGTCAGTTTGTGAGCTTTTGATGGATCTGAATTGGTGGTAGCGACCACACGGGGCAATAAGTTTGTGGAATCATTCCTGGCATACATCAAGAAGGTGATGATGCGGGATCAGGGTGTCGATTTGAGTGAGATGTGAGTGATCTCAGAGTATCAGGATGTCTTCCAGGACATACCAGGTTTACCTCCAGTAAGAGAGGTTAAGTTTTGCATCGAGTTATAGCCAGGCACAGCACTAATTTCCTGAGCACCTTATCGTATGGCGCCAGTTGAGATGAGGAAGCTCCAGATCCAGTTAGATGAGTTCTTATCTTAGGGTTTTATTCATCGGAGTCATTCTCCATGGGGAGCGCCAGTCTTTTTCGTGAAGAAGGATGGTAGCATGCGATTGTACATAGATTATTATGAGTTGAACAAGGTCGCCATCCAGAATAGGTATCCACTACCTAGGATCGACGACTTGTTCGATCAGTTGTAGGGAGCGTAGTATTTCTCGAAAATTAATCTTTATTCCGGTTATCATTAGTTACGGGTTCGGGAGATGGATATTCCCAAGACCATCTTTCTAACTCAATATGGGTCCTTCGAGTTTCTTGTCATGCCATTTGGGCTGACCAATGCACCTGTTGTATTTATGGATTTGATGAATCAGGTTTTCCATTCATACTTGGACCAGTTTGTGATCGTGTTTATCGATGACATCCTTATTTATTCAAGATCAAAGGCTGAGCATGAGCAACACTTGTGGTTGGCATTACAGACTTTGTGAGTGCACCAGCTATATGCTAAATTTAGCAAGTGTGGATTTTGGTTATCTGAGGTCAGATTTCTGGGCCATATTATCAGCTAGAAGAGCATTGCAGTAAATCCAGCCGAGGTGGAGGCTGTTCTTGATCAGGAGCCGCCGAAGACCGCTATAGAGATTCATAGCTTCTTAGGTCTGGCCAGCTATTACAGGAAGTTTATTTAGGACTTCTCGAAGATTGCGACGCCACTTACATGCCTTACGAAGAAGGGTATGCCGTTTGTTTAGGGCACGGAGTACCAGGAGACCTTTGAGACTCTGAAGCCTAAGTTGACTACAGCACATGTGTTGATCATTCCGAGCAGTGATAAGACTTTTGTTGTCTACATGGATATGTTGTTATCGGGTCTCGGAGGTATTTTGATGCAGACCCATAGAGTAGTGGCTTATATTTCAAGGCAATTGAGGACTTATGAGCAAAATTATCCCACACATGATTTAGAGTTAGCAGCAGTGATTTTTTCACTGAAGGCATGGAGGCACTACTTGTATGGAGTGCAATTCGAGTTGTTCACAGATCACTAGAGTTTGAAGTATCTTTTCTCCCAGAAGGAACTTAACTAGAGGTAGCAGCGATGGGTCGAGTTTATTAAGGATTACGAGTTCACACTTCAGTATCATTCAGGGAAGGCAAACATTGTAGCAGACGCGTTGAGTAGGAAGCATCATCGTGGGCTTGCGGCTTTGAGATGTTCATTTTATCGAGATCTTGACACACTCAGCCAGTTTGATTTCAGGCCAGAGATTGGCAGTAGTGTTTTCATAGGAGCTTTATCAATGCAACCATCTTGGAGTGATAGAGTGGTCAGAACTCAGCTAGAGAATTCTTGGATTCAAATCTGAAAGGGGGAGATTTCCAAATAGCTCAAGGCTGATTGGACTATTAAAGCAGATGGAGGTCTTAGAATGAAGGGCCGGTTAGTCATGCCGAACAATCTACAGCTGAAGAAAGATTTATTTGATGATGTGCATCGTACCAGATATACAGTGCATCCAGGCACAACACAAATTTACAAGGATCTGAAGAGGCTTTTTTGGTGGAGCAGCATGCGTAGAGAGATTGTGGAGTATGTAGCTAAGTATTTTACCTGCCAGCAAGTGAAGGCAGAACATTAAAGACTGACAGGAACCCTACAGACTATACCCATTGCAGAGTGGAAATAGGCAGATATTTCTATAGATTTTATTGTAGGACTATCAAGATCAAAGAAAGGGAATGATTCTATTTGGGTGATTGTTGATCGGTTGACGAAGTTAGCTCATTTCTTACCTGTGAAGATGACGTATATGACAAAGACTTATGCGAGGATTTTCATCCGGGAGATAGTTCGATTACATGGAGTCCCAGAGATGATTGTATCAAATCGAGGCTCAGTCCTCAAATCCTACTTCTGGAGGAGTTTCTAGAATTCGTTCGGCAACTAATTGTCATTTAGTAGCATTTTTCACCCACAGACGGATGGTCAGACGTAGAGAGTGAACCAAGTGTTGGAGGATATGTTACGAGCATGTGTTATAGATTTCTAGGGTAGCTGGGAGGATCACATTCCATTGATTAAGTTTGCTTACAATAATAGTTACCAAGCTACTATTAGCATGGTACCGCATGAGGCATTGTACGGGAGGCCTTGTAGATCGCCTATTTGTTAGGCAGAACCAGAGGACATCCTTTTGCTTGGGCCAGAGCTCGTGAGACGGACTATAGAGAAAGTATCATTGATTAGAGAGCATATTATTACCGCTCAGAGTCGGCTAAAAAGTTATGCAGATCAGAGGCGACGACCTTTAGAGTTTCAGGTTGGAGATTTCTTCATGTTGAAGGTATCACTGATGAAGGAAGTTCAGCGATTCGGTAGACGGTGAAAGCTTGCCCTGAGATATGATGGTCCATTGAAAATTGTTGAGCGTGTTGGACATGTTTCATATAGATTAGATCTTTCAGCATCGATGTCGAGTGTACACGATGTATTTTATATTTTTATGCTCAAGAAGCATTTGCACAACAAGGAGCAGTAGAGGGTGATTGATGATTGAGATTCAGGCAGATTTGACTACTGTTAAGATTTTAGTTTGTATTATTGCTAGAGAGGACAAGAGGCTTAGAAACAAGGTGATTCCTTTAGTGAAAGTTTAATAGAATCGAAAAGGGGCTGATGAAAGCTTCTTAGGAGTGCGAGGAGGATATGCGTTGCGAGTTCCCACACCTAATCAAGCAGGTAAGATGTTGATGTTGAGTATGCTTTATGCATTTATGATTATGTTATATGTACAGCCACATTTATATTTAACACTAGAATGTGGTACTAACACTTAGATCCTAATCATTCGGAACATATGGTATATACATAGGGGGTTCCTTGTTTGAATTTTTCACCTGACGTACTAGTTTCATCTAATTAGGAGTTAAGTGGGAGTATACACATTTTAGATTGTTAAGTTTAAATGTTTACTTATGGTTCATATGTGGGGATTAATGGTATGAGATGTGCAAGGGAGGATTTTCTTGTCTAGATTATCCCCTCTTAGTGCTTTTCTCGTATTATTAATCTTTAAAATATGATTGCAGAATTTTAAGAACGAAATTCTTTTAAGGGAGGTGAATGTAAAACCCCACAAATTTGAGATAATATGTAATTAATTATGATAAATGAATTATTAACATGATAAATGTCATTAAATGGTGTATGAGTATGATAGCAAGTGATTTGAGATCAAACAAGTTCATATATATGAAAGAATCAAGTTCAAAACATGCATAAAGCCAAAAACATGCATATCTAAAAATACTCTGGCCGGTCGACCACCGTACAAGGCCCGGTCGACCGACATTGGATTTTTCAGAAACCTAGTTACGGTTGGATTTTGGGTCTTTTGAGGCCTAGCTGCACACATATGTATATATACAACTTTTTCACAAATTTTCCACATCTTTTAGTATATCCCCTGAACCCTAGCGGCCACCATCTCCCTCATAAACCATAGATCCAAGTTTTGTGAATTAAAGAGCTTTGAGAAATAATTTTCGACATGAAGGTGAGATTGCTGGCTTGTGGCTAAGGGATCTGACTTGGGTGTGCACTTTAAGGCTTTCAACAAAGGTTTTCAAGTGAGTTTCATCTCTGCTAACCTACATCCTGTTTTAAATTGTTTTAATGAGATTTGATTTGGTTTTATTGAACCTAAAACCTATTTTCGTGCATAAAAATAGTTCATTTGTAATATGTGAGATAAAGATCTTTTTTTTTTGTGTTCAAAGGATTTTAAATGAATATTCTGATGTAGATCAAGATCTGAAAGTAATTAAAATGAGATTTAAATGAGTTTTGATGGTTTTCACGATGTTTTGATGTTTTTGTACATGTTTAGGGATTGTACATGTCAATTAATGTAATAATTATTGTTTCATGTGCTAGATGATCTTTAGTAATGGTAATTAAGTATTTAAAACATATTTTACATGTTTTATAGCAAGTTAAATAAGTTAGAATCATGAACACGACATATGAACACAGCCTTTAGAACCAGGCTCTGGACTTCTGGTCAGTCGACCGGCGACGAATGCCCGGTCGACTGGCTCGCATGTTTATTCTTATGCATGTTTTTGTGCAAATTGTAATTTAATCGAGGGACTTTCTCGATCAACCCATATTATATTATATTGTTTGCCATCTTTTTAACACCTAAGATATTTGTGAACATGAGACATAGATCCGTACATCGAGATACGTGCACGAACACTTAAATACATGTTCTTAGTTGAGTTTATATGCATAGTCGAGATGCATAATACATGATTGAGTTAATAGTGTTGGAATAACACGTATAATACATAATCCGTCTATGGTGAATGCTTAGTGATTGACGTTTTCCCGCAATGAGACCACGACTGTACTACACTTAGAGTTGGACGTTTTCCTACAATATGTAAGACCCCGTTGATTTTGACAACTTACAAGTGTGAATATGAGTGAACAAAGATATTTAATATATATATTATAAATATCTTTGTTGCACGATCATGCATGGAAATGATATTTGAGCTTATGAGCATGTGTATATGCCTCAGGTATGAGGATGAGTTGCAAGTTTGCAAATTGTGTGCAAGAAATCGAAGTATGCAGATTTTTGTTCATGAGTCGACTCATAACATGTCATGAGTCGACTGATCAGGTTGAGTCGACTCACGCCTGTCATAAGTCGACTCATTATATCGAGTCCTGTTCCCATTTTCTTTCTGCTGAGTCGACTCATAATTTATGAGTCGACCCATGAGTCATGAGTCGACTCATGACATATCATGAGTCGACTTATCGACGATTTTCTGGGTGTTTTCGGGTCGGGTTTGCTGGGTTTCGGGTCGGGTTTTCATTGACTTATATATACTTCCCTCACCCGAAAACTCTCATTTCTGATCTGAACTCCTAAGAAACCCTAGCCCCTCTTCCTCTCTCTCAAACCCTAGGTGTTCTTGGTGTTTTTGGAGGCATTTCAAGGGGTTTTCAGTGTTCTCTCTTGGATTTCAGCGAAGGGGATTGCTATTCTTCGCATTTGAGGCGAGTAGCATCTCACCCAAACCCTTCCCTATGTTTTTATTTATTTATAAACGTTTTTATGAGTTTTATTGAGCCTAAGCCTTATCTTCAAGTATAAATCAATGCTCTTGATAGGGTGAATGCTAGAAATCATGTGTTTAAGATTTTAAATCCCCACCAACCAGTTTTTAATGAAAACCCAGATCTGGAATTTTGTCTAAAGGATAAAAACATGAGTATTTATATTGGTTTAATGTTTTTCCTTCGTGTTTGGGGCTAAATGTTAGATCTAACCTATAAGAGATCGTTTCCCATGATAGATATGTTTTTCTTACTGTATAATAGGGTAAAATTGAAGGTTAGATATGTTGTATATCAGAAGAATCGAGATGGGGAACGTTTAGATCAAGTTCCAGTTCGTTATATGCAGATTTCAGCCCGTGAGTCGACTCACGACTCATCATGAGTCGACTCATCAGGTTGAGTCGACTCATGACCTATCATGAGTCGACTCACGAAGTGTTATGATGTTTCCTTTTTGCTTCTGTTGAGTCGACTCGTCAATATACGAGTCGACCCATGAGCTATGAGTCGACTCATAAAAATCATGAGTCGACTCACGAAGTTGTTTCCTGTTGCCATCTACCTTCTGTTCAGTCGACTCGTTATTGGTCACGAGTCGACCCATGAGGCTTGAGTCGACTCATTAGTGAGCATGAGTCGACTCATCTGAGATTTTCCTGTTTTCCTCGTATCTCTGTGAAATCACATGCTGTATACAAACTTATAGATTGAACTCATATGCTATATATGTAAGATGATCTTTTCCTGATATAAAGTTAAGATTTGTACAGCAAGACATGTGTAAGAGTTGAATAGACATTTCTTTACTAGTGGTAACTTCATGGTTCATATAAAGTCCTCGTGTTGGACTCTAAGCGACTAAAGTCATCGTGTTGGACTCTAAGCGACTAAAGTCCTCGTGTTGGACTATAAGCGACTAAAGTCCTCGTGTTGGACTATAAGCGACTATAGACCCCGTGTGGGGAAATCTTTGCTAAACCTTGAGCATAATACACATTTGGTTCCGAGCATAACATTTTGATGTAGTTGGACATGATAGCGACATGAGCTGTGCATGACACTCATTTCGGCTGTGAGGTTTTGTCATAGCTGTGTTTATTAGTAGATATGTGATTGTTGTCTTTTCTTTATTGTTCATGTATTAGACTCCGGGCTTGGTGTTTAGGGATCTACAATTTGAGATACAAGGTATATACATGAGGGTTTCCTTGTCTGGATTATTTCGCTCGACGTACCTATGCTCGTGTTGTATTTCCCTAAGTACTAAGACCCATATCTGTTTGTATAATGATTTAATGCTATTATACATTATTGTATTTTCATATACAACGAGCCCTATCCCTTGGGGTTGGTTGTGATGTTGCTCGCTAGCGATTTGACGCTCGTTGTCCCTCCCCCTTTTCAGGTCACGAGCCAGGAGCACGGAGAGCCGCAGGTTGATAGCGGACTACTTTAGTGTTCAGCTTTATTTTATTTATCTATGTATTACTTTTCTTTGGGCTCCACTGTAGTTGTTGTCAGACATTTGAGAGTTTATTCTAGAGTTGTAAAGGCTGTGTTGCCTTAATTTCCTTTACTCAGACTTACTGTATTTTGAGACTTGTAAGAACTCCAGTTTATTTCATTTCAGACTTTGACTATGTACTACAGTTTATTTCGTTGATGAGATGTATTGTGTTCTATCATTTCATCCAGTATTGTTGATTCACTTTTCACTTGCTTTGTACCTACACCTGTAGTTGACTCCACTAGAGAGATAGTGATTGTGATGGTGAAACGTGTTACTGCACGGTGTGGTGCAAGGCAGGTTTGACATCCATGGTTTCACCTCGGACTGCAGCCGTGTGTGAACCCAGGGGCGTCACAGTTGGTATCAGAGCTCTAGTTCCAGTATCCTTAGGATCATCCTGTGTCGAGTTGTGGAGCTAGGTTAGAGTTTCCTAGGATTCATGTGTAGAGTCCGCTAAGGATTTCCTAGTATGAGTGAGGACGATATATGCGTATATCTCAAAATTGAGAATATTTTTTTTTGACAACTATTTTTGCATAAATTCAAAGTATTTGTGTGAATACTATATGTTGTGAAAAATTGTATTAAGATACGCTATTTATAAAGGTCTATTTTGACTTATGGACTTTTGTTTTTCTTACCATCAGGAGAGAGATGGCAGGATGAGGTAGGCCCCGTACCAGGAGAGCTAGCCAGGCAGAGTCACAGCAGACTCCACCTGATCAGCAGCCAGCTCAGTCCGAGCCCCAGCAGGTCCCACCCGAGCCGCAGCAGGCTCCTCAGTATCTGGTGGATCTCATGGCCCCTCTTATTGTTCGGATGGCAGCTATCAAGGAGATGGTGACGACTCACATAGCACCACGGACACCACCACCACCAGTAGCTCAGCAGCCGGGGATACCAGCCGTCCCGATCAGAGAGAGAGATCCAGAGGTAGCGCCTGCAGTTCTTCCTCCAGCAGCACCTGTTAGAGCCACGGAGCAGGAAGCTTGGCTCCGCATGGTAGAGAGATATCAGAAGATGAGGGCACCAGAGTTTCAGGGGTCACCAGACCCTCTTGCAACCCACAAGTGGAAAGAGGATGTGAGCAGTATCCTCGATATACTTAGTGTGGACCCGGTGCAGAAGCAGAGATTGGCATCTTATAGCTTGAAGGGAGATGCCGGGAGATGGTACCGGCTACAGTTTACCCCAGAGCAGAGGATGACCCTCACATGGGAGGACTTCATTTACTTCTTTGACGGACAGTATGTCTCTTCCTCAGCACGGACTGGGAAGGTGCTCGAGTTATCCCGGTTGACTCAGGGAGACATGACCGTGGCAGAGTTTGAGAGCAGGTTTATGGAGCTATTGCATTTCACGGGCATGTGGCAGACCGGAGAGCGTCAGGCTCAGATGTTTTTGGCTGGGCTTCGCCCAAATCTCCGACGATACCTCGTGTCGAGGAGGTTTTATTCAGTTAGGGAGGTAGCTGAGGCTGCCACTTCCCAGGAGATCGAGACCTCTATGTTCCAGAAGGACAAGGAGGGGAAGGCCAAGACAGGGCAGAGTAGTGATAAGGGCAAGAACAAGAGAGGCTTTTCTGGTCACCAGCAGCAGCATCAGGGCCCTCATAAGAAGGGACCCTAGCAGGATCAGCGAGCGCACCAGCAGCGCAAGTTCCAGGGTTCTTGTTTCAACTGCCACAAATTCGGGCACAAGGCTTCAGAGTGTCGTAGTGCACCAGCAGGAGCTCAGCAGGGCAAGGGCCCGAACCAGCCGCAGCAGCGACAGCAGGGCAGAGGACAGGGTCAGCCGAACAGACTTGAGGCACCGCCAGCGACGCAGAGGGCAGAGGAGCAGGTTCGAGCAGTCCAGGAGGCTCCCCAGGGGCAGATTGTTCCATACTCCCCAGCATTAGCAGTTGAGCAGACTTCAGCTACAGGCAGAGTTTATGCAGTGGTTCCCCGTGATCACGATGCCAACGGAGCAGTTTTAGAGGGTACGTTCCTTGTGAATTCCTTTCCCGCCCGTATTCTATTTGATTCGGGAGCTTCGCATTCTTTCATCTCGCATGCATTTATGGCTAGACTCCAGCTTGTAGCTCAGCCACTAGACACCCCTTTGTCAGTTTCCACCCCTTTAGGTGAGGTATCGCTTCTGGAGAGCGTGTGTAGGAGGTGTACCATCAGTTTAGACGAGTCGGAGTTCATAGTTGATCTGATAGTATTGCATATGTCCGAGTTTGATGTTATTCTTGGTATGGATTGGTTGTCGTCCTACCATATTAGTATTGACTGCTTTGTGAAGACAGTCAAGTTGCGAGCGTCCGATGGGTCCGAGTTGATTGTAGCCACCTCTCAGGGCAACCGATTTGCGGAGTCGTTTCTGGCGTACATCGAGGAGGTGCTGCGACGGGATCAGGGAGCCGAGTTATTGGAGACTAGAGTTGTCTCAGATTTTCCGGATGTCTTTCAGGATATACCTGGGTTACCTCCTGTGAGAGAGGTTGAGTTTTGTATTGAGTTACAGCCAGGCACAGCCCCGATATCCCGCGCACCCTATCGCATGGCACCAGCTGAGATGAGAGAGCTGCAGACCCAATTGGACGAGTTGTTAGCTCAGGGTTTTATTCGCCGGAGTTATTCTCCGTGGGGCGCACCGGTCCTCTTCGTGAAGAAGAAGGACGGTAGTATGAGATTATGCATAGATTATAGAGAGTTGAACAAGGTCACGATCCGGAATAGGTATCCACTACCTAGGATTGATGACTTGTTTGACCAGCTGCAGGGAGCGCAGTATTTCTCGAAGATTGATCTTCGTTCTGGCTATCATCAGTTGCGGGTTCGGGAGATGGATATTCCCAAGACCGCTTTTCTTACTCGATATGGATCCTTCGAGTTCTTGGTCATGCCATTCGGATTGACCAATGCACCCGCAGTATTCATGGATTTGATGAACCGGGTTTTTCGTCCCTTTTTAGATCAGTTTGTGATCGTCTTTATCGACGATATTCTTATCTACTCGAGATCGGAGGCAGAGCACGAGGAGCATCTGCGGATAGCGTTGAGGACCCTCCAGGAGCATCAGCTGTATGCTAAGTTCAGCAAGTGCGAATTTTGGCTTTCAGAAGTCAGATTTCTTGGCCACGTCATCAGCAGAGAGGGCATAGCAGTGGACCCGGCTAAGGTCATGACAGTTCTTGATTGGGAGCCACCGAAGACAGTGACAGAGATTCGCAGCTTTCTGGGTTTAGCTGGATATTACAGGAAGTTCATTCAGGACTTCTCGAAGATTTCGACGCCGATTACACACCTTACGAAGAAGGGTGTACAGTTCATATGGAGCATGGAGTGCCAGAAGGCCTTTGATATTTTGAAGGCTAAGTTGACTACCGCGCCGGTTCTGATTATCCCGAGCAGCGACAGGACATTCGTGGTGTATACGGATGCATCATTGGCAGGCTTGGGAGGCGTATTGATGCAGACTCAGAGGGTGGTAGCCTATATCTCACGACAGTTGAGGGTGCATGAGCAGAACTATCCCACTCATGACTTGGAGTTAGCAGCAGTGGTGTTTGCACTGAAGTCATGGAGGCACTATTTGTATGGAGTGCAGTTCGAGCTATTCACAGACCATCAGAGTCTGAAGTATCTCTTTTCTCAGAAGGAACTCAACCAGAGACAGAGGAGGTGGATTGAGTTCATCAAGGACTACGAGTTCGCGATTCAGTATCATCCAGGGAAGGCGAACGTCGTAGCAGATGCCTTGAGTAGGAAGCGTCGACATCGGATTGCGGATTTGAGGTGTTCATTGCATAGAGATCTTATCACTCTTAGCCAGTTTGATTTTCGACCTGAGGTTGGAGGAACCAGTGCGTTTTTGGGAGCTATGTCAGTGCAGCCATCTTGGAGTGACAGGGTTGTCAGAGCACAGTTGGAGGACTCTTGGATTCAAACCCGTAAGGGGGAGATTTCCAAAGAGCCTAAGGCTGATTGGACCGTTGGAGCAGATGGAGGCCTACGGATGAAGGGTAGGTTGGTCATGCCAGCTAGTTCAGAGATGAAGAGGGAGTTGTTTGATGAGGCACATCGTACTCGGTACACAGTACATCCAGGGACTACCAAGATGTACAAGGACCTGAAGAGACGTTTCTGGTGGAGTGGTATGCGGAGAGAGATTGCAGATTTTGTGGCTAGATGTTTTACCTGTCAGCAGGTGAAGGCAGAGCATCAGAGACCCGCAGGGACCCTTCAGCCTTTGCCTATTCCGGAGTGGAAGTGGGCAGATATTTCCATGGATTTTATCGTGGGGTTGCCGAAGTCGAAGAAGGGGAATGATTCAGTTTGGGTGATAGTAGACCGGTTGACGAAGTCATCACATTTTATTCCAGTGAGGACCACCTATACAGCCGAGACCTATGCGAGGATCTTCATTCGGGAGATAGTTCGACTTCACGGAGTACCAGACACGATTGTGTCGGATCGAGGATCAGTTTTCACTTCACACTTTTGGAGGAGTTTCCAGGACTCATTTGACAGCAAGCTATCTTATAGCAGTGTATTCCACCCACAGACGGATGGTCAGACAGAGAGGGTGAATCAGGTGTTGGAGGACATGTTGCGGGCATGTGCCATTGACTTTCAAGGTAGTTGGGAGGATCATATTCTACTGGTAGAGTTCGCTTATAACAATAGTTATCAAGCGACGATCGGTATGGCCCCGTATGAAGCATTATATGGGAGACCTTGTAGATCACCGATATGTTGGGCCGAGCCGGAGGACAGCTTGATGCTTGGGCCAGAGTTAGTAAGGCAGACTACTGAGAAGGTAGCCTTGATCAGGGAGCGGATTCTAGCCGCTCAGAGTCGGCAGAAGAGCTATGCAGATAAGAGACGAAGACCCCTCGAGTTTCAGATTGGGGATTTGGTTATGCTGAAGGTATCGCCTATGAAAGGTGTACAGCGATTCGGGAGGCGAGGGAAGCTTGCACCGAGGTATATTGGGCCATTTCAGATTTTGGAGCGCATTGGAGCTGTGTCATACAGACTAGATCTTCCAGCTTCTATGTCTAGTATACACAATGTATTCCACATTTCTATGCTCAAGAAGCACTTGCATGACGAGGAGCAGCAGCGAGTGTTGGATGAACCGGAGATTGAGCTTCAGGATGATTTGACTACTATAGAGATCCCGGTATCTATTCTTGCTAGAGAAGACAAGAGACTCAGAAACAAGGTGATTCCATTGGTGAAAGTTTGGTGGAACCGAAGTGGAGTGGAGGAAGCTTCTTGGGAGCACGAGGAGGACATGCGACGCGACTACCCACACTTATTTGAACAGGTAAATTAACTAAAGTATTTATGACGTAAATTCCTACTTGTATATTTATATGAATACCTTGACACCTATACTTAACGCTAGAATGATGGTATTTTTATCTAATTCCTAATCTTGCGGAACACATGGTATATGCATGGGGGGTTCCTTGTTTGGATTTTTCGCCCGACGTACTAGTTCCGTTAGGTTAGGGGTCGAATAAGAATATTACCATTGTAGATCGTTAAGTGTAAATGTCACTATATGCTTATTTTAGTGATTGATATATGTGAATGAGTATGTGTGCGGGTTGGATTAGACCCTTGTTGTGCTTTTCAAGCATCATTGCGAGTTAGATATGATTTCTGAATTTCGAGGACGGAATTCTTTTAAGGGGGGAAGAATGTAAGACCCCGTTGATTTTGACAACTTACAAGTGTGAATATGAGTGAACAAAGATATTTAATATATATATTATAAATATCTTTGTTGCACGGTCATGCATGGAAATGATATTTGAGCTTATGAGCATGTGTATATGCCTTAGGTATGAGGATGAGTTGCAAGTTTGCAAATTGTGTGCAAGAAATCGAAGTATGCAGATTTTTGTTCATGAGTCGACTCATAACA
>BQKN01066458.1:473003-500728 GCA_022839385.1 Asparagus kiusianus
CACTCATTCAAATAGGGGACCACATTCACATGGGTTGAGGAGTGCATTGGGATATACAACCATTTGAATGAGTGGAGGGGATTGTGCCACCTTACTACCAAGCACAACTTTTTGTAATTAGTACCAAGCATACACATTTTTATATATATATATATATATATATATATATATACCTACATAGTTGTAGTGTTGTTCCCATGTTATATTACCCGAGAGTAGGGTATATTTATAGATACTTGGCATACATGATATGATCTATGAAGATGTTTACATTGGGTGATATTTTTCTTAGGACTGTGCCAACTACCCAAGGGTAGTCCGAGATTGAGACATTGGTTCATCATGGTTGAGGTTTGGAGTTGAAGTATTTGTGGTATGTGTTGTTTTTCATTTATAGGATTAGAATTGGTATTTAGCGATTCACAATTTAAGACATGGTATATACATAAGGGTTTCCTTGTTTAGATTATTTCACTCGACGTACTAATTCTTATGTTGTGGGTTTCTAAATACTAATTTCCACTTAGTGTAGTATAGATAATTTTATATCTATATGTACTAATAGTATTTTCTTATATACTGCTATCCCTTCCCCCTGGGCGCGTTAAAAATGATCTTGCTAACGCTTTGACGCTCATTGTTTTCCTTCTTTTCAGGCGGTGAGTTAGGCGCTCGGAGAGTCGCAGGTTGATGGAGTTGCATCTTAGCTTTCATCTATTTTATTATATTTGTAGTTATTTTTAGAGCTCCACAGTAGCTGTTTATTTTTTCAGACATTAGAGTTTGTATTTTTATTTATTAGAGATTGAGTGCCTTAGTAGGATTTCATTTGACTCTTGGGTTGAGACATATTACATTAATTCAGTTTCAGAAATATTTCATTCTATTTTTTGTTAGGTCTTGATGATGGTTGTTTATATATTTCTTCTGTGCTTATTATGTTCATTGTACTACTCTATTATTCTTTGCCTATTTTGTACCTTCACATGTTTGTTGATTCCACTAGAAAGATAGTAACTGTGATGGTGAAACATATTGTTGCATGCTGTTGGTGCATGGTAGATTTGACATTCATAGATTACCTTGGACTACAGCCTTGTGTGAATCCAAGGGCGTCACAACCGATGACCATTGGCCAGTCGACTGATGTCATAGCATCGGTCGACTGACGGGCTCCCTGCTCGTGCAGGTATGTGTTCGGATCGGATTTGGTTTCGTTTCGGGCTCAGTTATGTATGAAAGTATATATACTCATTTAAAACATTTTTCCTTCATCTTTTATGTAATATATCAGCAGCCACCTTCCCTCTCAAACCCTAACACTAGATTGTGAGTTTTTTGGAGTTTACCTGAGGCGTTTATCAAGAGGAAGGCAGGATTTGTGAGCTCGGTGAAGAGGAATCTTGCACACACATGTTTGAGAGTTCAACACGACGTTTGAGGCAAGATCATCTCTCTCCAAACCTTTCCTTTAGTTAAAAATCATGCTTTTATGAATTAATTGATTAATCTACTACTTAAAATCTAATCTGATGTTGTAAAACCTAGTTTATGATGTTAAATCTTAAACCCATGAAAATATCTGTAATTTAAATCTATGTTTAAAAAAGAATAGTTGATCATGATCATTAGGGTTGTCTTTTAATTTATTAATTACATTTTAATTTGCTTCAAAACCCAATTTAACTAATTTAGATAATAATTTTGTTAACTAGGATGTTTAAAACCCTAAGTATGTGATATCCTGGTGATGTGATTCATGTTTAAGCTAATCAATAACTGTGTAATAATTAGAACTAATCATGTTATTTAAACAAATGTTGTTAATTAAGAATTTTGTTAATTGGGATGTTAAACCCTAACTATTTAATTTCAAGAGAATAACCATGTTTAATTTAACCTTTGTTTAGTAATTACAAAAGTTTAAATCATGTTTTGCCTTTCATGCTAACAAAATTTTATTTTCGAGACAAGTTACAAAACACAGAAACATGAGAAAATCCGATATAGTGAAACCGGTCGACCGATCCTAAGTGATCAGTCGACCGATTGTGTCATTGAGGATTTTTGAATCCTTTCTGGTTGGTCGACCAACTAGAAGCAAGCGGTCGACCGATAGGGTATTTTCCGCGTGCACTTTATGCATGTTTGTCATTTATCGACCGATGCCCTAGGGGGATTCGACCAAAACTTTGCTTTATGTGTGATGATTTTTCTTGCACGTTTAATCGTGAACGTGGGGTTCGAGCCGTACGATGACACACGTGCAATCATAGGTGTACACGAATAGAGTTGTGACACATATATGGATATCCCGAAGAGGATTATTGTAGGTATTGTTTCGATCATGTTTGAGTAACAATTAATTATAATACTTATGTATGTATGGATATCGTTGTATAGATATCATGATGAGCATAACTCAGTACTACTTGGAATAGTGCGTTGATATGTCATTTGTACATGGCATGGAGTCGTGATTTTAGGATACCTGACTTGGTAGTCCGTCCTGCATAGTGAAGCGATGAGGATAGAGGGCCGCACTTCTAGAATACCTGATTTGGTAGTCCGTCCCACACAGTGATGTGATGAGACTAATGAGCCGTGTACATATTTAGGATGCCTGGTTCGGTAGTCTGTCCCGCATGATAATGCGATGAGTTATAAAGCCTTATGAGATATTGTATTGTGATATATCTGATAGCCTGAGTCTTTGGCAGAAGTCATTTATTAATATGATTCATCACTGAGTTATATTATGATCGGATTACTTTGCGTTTAGGAGTTACATGAGATTTAGTTCTTGTATCCACATTATCTATCAAAGGGTAGCGCGAGATATTGGGTCAACGTTGACATTGTTTATTTTAGTAATTACTTGTGTTGTTTTTCCTTTATCTTTTATTCTTAGTTTGGAATTGATATTTAGCGATTCACAATTTGAGACATATGGTATATACATGAGAGTTTCCTTGTTTGGATTATTTCGCTCGACGTACTACGCCTCGTGTTGTGGGTTTCTAAATATTAATCTCATTTAGATACAGGGTAAATGATGTAGGTAGACTATGCATAACAGATAGAGCATCCATCACATTTAGTAGTCCTTCCCCTGGGGATGGATGGAGATGATCTTGCTAAAGTGTTCTGACGTTATTGTTGTTTTTCTTTTCGTTTTCCCTTCTTTTCAGCCAGCGGATCAGAGTGTTGGAGAGCCGCAGGTTGACGGACTTACAGCATAGTCGTCGTCGCTTATTTTTAGTAGTTGATACTCCACAGTCTTTTAATTATGGTTTAGTTGATCATTAGATTTGTGTTTCATTTTGTAAAGGCTATGTTCCTTAGTATTATTTCATTTGACTCTATGTATTAAGTTACTTTACATTTATTTCAGACAACTGTTGTACTTAGTTTACATTCAATTGGGATATGATAATATTTATTTGGATATCTCTTTCTATGTCATGTCTATTGCATTAATTTCTCTTATTTTGCCTGTTTTGTACCTACACTTGTTATTGATTCCACTAGAGAGATATTACTATGATGGTGAAACATGTTGTTGCACAGTGAGGGTGCATGGAATGTTTGACATCTCTGAGTTCACCTTGAACTGCAGCCATATATGAAAACAGTGGCGTCACACTATAGTAAAGAACACCATTGTTCTATTTCAACTTGTTATTGCAATCAACATGAGAATGATATTGCTAACCTGACATTTGCTCATTCCTCATGATTTAAGTATTACAAAAGCAATATTTCTCCTAAAATTAGTGTAGATAAACAATATAATCATCAATGAATTATAAGAAAACAAAATAAAAAATAAACTACATGATAAATAAATTAAAGTATTAACTGAGGGTCTATGTTATGTATTTATATAGGAGTTGTATTATAATTTAAATGATTTATATTTCAAATAAATCATTTTAGTGATTTAATTTAAATAGACCAAGTATATTGTGAAATAATAAGATAGTTCTTGTCATTGTATCATTTTGTTATATACATATAGTGTTAAAAATTATAATTGAATATAGATAAAATTTAGTAAATAATTCAATACTAAAAAGTTAAAATTTACTTATGTCGCCATCGTTCAATTCCTTTACTTTAATAATGTCATCAATTGTACCATTGTCGATTTTAAACTTCACTCATGTGTTTAGTGATCTTTTTCTAGTATCAAATTTTTGGTATTGAATTGGCGCATCAATAGAACTGAGAAAAAAGTAAAAAATTACTTATATTCATAATTCTAATCATTCTGAATATATTTTATGAAAATAGAATTATTCTATTTTAAAAAAAGTTATAATATACCTTTGAGTTTGAACAACATTCTTATTATCACCCAGGTTTATATAAGACTTTGTAGCATATGTGGACGAAATGTTTGTCAGTCATTCACTGTATAAATAGAAATATAATAATTTAGAAAATATGTAATATTATGTAAATCTTAAATTATTGCAAGTATATATATATATATATATATATATATATATATATACATACATACATACATACATACTTTGAAATCTAGAGTACAACAAATTGGTCACAATAATAACCATTGACCTTTGATTCTCCTGTTTTAGTTTTTTCTCCAGGGTACATGCTAAATCTTCCCACAAAGTGACAGCTATAGTGTTGAAGCTGATAAAGAATAAAATATACATTTAATATTTATATTATAAAATATATTTTGTTATATTTTTCATGTAAACACTAATAAATTTATAACTTACTCATTATCATGCATTGTAAAGCTTCTAAAGAAAACTTCTTTTTCATTCCTGTCCATGCTATCAATCGCATAAATTTCATTAAATATTCAAATCACATATATATAAGAAAATAATTGAAATTTAGTATTCTTTGATATACATGATAATCTAGGAGGAATATAAATTTAATAGATACATATAAGAAATTCTTTTGAATCGATTCTTGATTCAATCTCTCCGAAAAGAGGAAAATAGAATTTATAATTTTCTATATCATTGTCATCCTTCTCTAAAATCATGATTTTTGTATGATAACATAGACGAATAAATACTGGAGTACTTATAGGTTTGTATATATTATTTGAAGTAATAATCTTTGCGTCTATGTAAGTGTTCTGTTAAATTTTTTCTTTTTGTATTAATTTTCTCAATCGTAATGCATCACTTTTACAGCAAAAGCCATCTATGTAAGTGTTTTGTTAAAAATTAAATAAAACACATCATAAATAAAGTAAATTTGCATTATTTAAACTTGCACTTATAAATACATTTATAATTTTGAATGTACCTTATTATCAAGAATAAAGATAATTCCAAGTGAGATTCTTGTGTTTTCGTTAAAATGACATCATTTTCATCTTCTTGAAGCTCATTTAATAGTGTGTATATTGTAATTGTATCATTTTCTCTTGACATCATAATAAAATATCTATAAATTAATTTAAAATCAATAAAGTTTTAAATCAGGTGACACTATGAATTAATAAAATTAGTGACCATAATTAATAAAATAACATAAACTAATTTCAAAAAATCTTATTAATCATTAAAAATTAGCAAAAATAATAAATCAAGCACTCTAATTATAAAAGTTTCATATTAGTGATGGAATTAATTTTTTTAGATTAACAATTGATTAAATGATAATAAACAAAATAATAATTAACCTAGAATTTTTGTGTGTTTGTCTCTCTTTGCATTAATAATATCTTTACGATGTTTTCTAGCTTCCTTGCTCTTGAACACAACTCTATTTTCCTAATCACCTAAAGCAATAATGTTTCCTTCACGTTTTGATTTTATAATTTCAAGACGTCGCATACATCAGCCCTTGGCTAAATGCATTTTATCTTCTCTATCTTCTATATTCTGGCAGAGACCTAGGCTAATTATGAAAGCAAAAGTTTACAAAGTAAATTTTACATAGTTAGAAGAGTAAGCATGAATCATATTTATAAATTGCTAAATTTATATGCACACATAGTTGAACAATTATCATGACGATAATTTAAGTAACCTACATTAACAGTTTCAAATACCTTCCATTTAGAATTTAAGAAATCTTGAAAATCAAGTAAATCATGATATTTTGTACATGAACAGTATATAATATTAGCTTTTGAATCTTCATAGCAATAATTGGTATTTTGATCTATGAAAGTTATAATAATAATTTATTATTTCTTATTCCGCAAATGTGAAATTTGAAAATTAATTATTACTATTTCAATACATGGTCCTAATAAAACACTAAACTTTTTAAATATATTATGCAAAAATTAGAAATAATAAATTCTAAAAATAAATTATTAGAAAATTTACCAAAATCAGGTTTTAGTTATTCAAGTAACTTTGATATTCAATCCAGCTACTTTCAAATTTGTGACGCCCATGTTTTCACACATGGCTGCAGTCCAATGTGAACCAAGAGATGTCAAACCTACCATGCACACACTGTGTAATAGCAAGTTTCACCAATCATAGTAATATCCTCTAGTGGAATCAAAGTAAAGTGTAGGTACAAAATAGGTAAAAGAAAGAAAATAACTACAACAAACATAATATAGAAAGGAGTATCTCATAAATAAATCATGTCTCAATGAACAATCTGGAATACATCCGACATCCGAAATAAATAAATATGTCTCGACATGAAACAGCTAAAAATGTAACTAAGGCTCATAGCCTTTACAAAATGTGATACAAAACTCTAATATCCGAATAGAAATAACTCTATTGTGAAGTCTCTACTAGTAACTCATGTGACAGTGACTATGCAATAACTCCGTCATCCTGTGGCCCTCCGATGCTCTGAGTCACCTAAAAATTAAAATAAAATAAAATAAAATAAAAAGGACAACAACAAGAGCGTCAGAGCACTAGCAAGATTACCTCCATCCGCCCCTAGGGAAGAACTATTAAATAAAGTGGAGGCTCTATCTATTAAGCTGTGACGCCCCTAGGTTCACACAAGGTTGCAGTCCAAGGTGAAACCAGAGATGTCAAACCTATCATGCACCCACACTGTACATAAACACGTTTTACCAATCACAGTAATATCCTCTAGTGGAACCAAATAGAAGTGCAGGTATAAAACAGGCAAAATAAAGGGAATAAATATAATAGACATGATATATAAGAGATATCTCATAAAAAATCATGTCTCAACTATAATATATTTGATATCTAAATAATAAAAATGTCTCAACATAAATCAACTAAAAATCGTACTAAGGCACATTGGCTTTACAATATAAAAATAAAACTCTAATGTCTGGATAAAACTCAAAACTATAGTGGAGTCTCTACAAGTAAAAATACACGACGACGACTATGCCAAAACTCCGTCACCCTGCGGCTCTCAGAAACTTCGAACTACCTGAAATGTAATTTAAAAAAAAAAGAACAACAACAAGAGCATTAGAGCGTTATAGCAAGATTACCTCCATCCCCCCCCCGGGAAGGGCTGCTAGATGGAGTGAATGCTCTATCTATTAAGCATAGTCTACCTAGATTCATTTCTTCGTATCGAAGTGGGATTAACATTTAGAAACCTACAATATGAGACGAAGTAGTCGAGTGAAATAATCCAAACAAGCAAACCCTCATGTATATACTATATGTCTCAGGTAGTAAATTACTAAATATTAACCTTGAACTAAGCAACAGAAATATAACTGAAATAAAATAATAAAGTGCAACATCATAAGTGACATCAGTATAAGTATATGTCTCATGTACTCGAAATCATGAGTAACTCGATAAAAAGGGCAACTCAACAATGAATCGCATCACACTAAGTGTCCACCAAGAACTCATAAGAACTGGATAACAATATCATCATTCTCTATAGTTTCTTAATAAAACATATACTTGTGGTTTTCGGCAAAAAGGGTATCATCTACTCTGAAATAAAATAGAGGTTTGATATTTAGAAATTTACAACACGAGCATAGGTACGTCTCCCATTAGCTTAAATTATAAATAGCTAAATACCAAATCCTAAAAAAACTACAACATGGAGCAATAAAGAAATATAGCTCTATCTCCAACCATAATATCAATGACCTGTCAGATGTCAAATGCGTGCCCAACTCGTGGACTAAAATAGGTTAATGTCCAATACATGAACTGCAAAAGCTTAAAGTCCAACACGAGGATTTCAATGGATTATAGTCCAACACGAGGACTTCAATGGATTATAGTCCAACACGAGGATTTTAATGGATTATAGTCTAACACGATGACTTTAATGGATTATAGTCCAACATGAGTACTTCAATGGATTATAGTCTAACACGAGGACTTCTGTTAGTAAAATGAGTATATCTTTCTTTAGAAAAACTATTTTTAGGAAAGGTTTTCTGTTTTGAAATCTAGATTCATGCATATTTCATTTGGCACAAGTTTAGTTCAGTTTAGAGTTCATTTGTTATCCTAAATCTCTAGTTAAACATTATACATATGCAGCAGTTTTGTAGCAGGACATATTATTAGTAAAAAGAGCATATCTTTCTCTATACAAACTCTTTTTAAGAAGCGTTTTCTGTTTTAGAAACTAGGTTCATATATATTTGATTTGGCACTTGTTTGGTTAAATTTGGTGTTTATTTGCTATCTCAAATTCTTAATTAAAGATTATATAAGTGCTACAGTTTTCTGCAGAAAATATATATTTAGTACATCTCTTAAATTTCTCATATGTAAACAAAAATTTATGAATAATCCTAATGATCATGATCATGAAACTATTATAAATAACCAGAATTTAACATGAAACTAGCAAGAGATTATGATCTAACATCAAAAAATTATATTTTTAACAACTCACGTTAAGATCTAATATATAATCAACAATTAAAACTTGTTAAATTTATTGTTTAACTAAGGGGACGGGATTGGATGTAGATAATCTTACCTTAATCTCATGTGCAAGCCTCTGAAATAAACATCAAGCAATCCACAAGTGCAAACAACCCGTTTGTTGGAAATTGAGGTTAAATCAGGAATTAGACAGTGAAGGATGACGTGTTGTTATTTTAAATTTTTTTAATTAACTGTTATGCGTTTGTGAAACGATGTGCTTAAAATAATATTTGACCTACTCCGATGTAAGGATCCAAAGACCAAACTACTTTCATGAACAGCAGTACAGTACTTTGGTGTGTACCAACCCAGTACTGTCAAGATCTCCTTGATTTATAAGACATTTCGGTCAAGGCAAAATATCTCCTCGATCTCAGAACCTTTCGGTTCAAAACCTTTTGGTTTTAGGGTTCCTGCGGGCATAGTTCTGTAGCAACAACATAATAACAGCAACAACAACGTCAATCCGACGTTCATTTTCCAAGCTCACGTGTGTATACTGACGTTCGTATTCTATATTGACGTTCGTATTCCATGCTCGCGAGAGAGTTTTCAGCAGCAACCAAGAGCTGCCCAAGGGCGCTATTTATAGGCCTCTAAGGCTAGCTCAAGAGTCACTAGTAATTAATGTGACTGTTATAATTCTTAATGGCAATTAATATTATAACATCAATGTATTAAATTGCTCTAATTGCTGTTATAACTGCTACATGCAGTAACTGCTGAATATGAGGCAATCAATAGACACATTGCTATAAAACGTGAGGGTCACGTCTCAGTAAATCAGATGAACCACATTTGACAAATGAACGTCGTCAAACAGGTGAACCTCGTATGACAGATGAACCTCGTCAAACAGGTGAACCTCGTATAACAAAGCACCACTTAGCGCCTCAGCCCGATTAGCCCCGATCCCCGACCCATTGGCCCACAGACCATGACCCACGACCCACTACCCACTAGAACTTATGAGGAATTAATTTAAACAAAACACTTCTCGGCTTGTCATTAGCAAGCCTCGAACAAGGGACCTTTTGAAACACCAAAACATAAACTTTCCACTAGGCTACTAAGAATTTATGAAAAATACTTGTAGTTAATATATATAGTTTGAAAACTCATTTTAGAAAGCAGTTTTGACCAAAAAATCCAACAATCCCCCACAAGTTTTTAAACTAGTATCGTGTTATGGTGTCATCGTTTCAATCGTTGTGCATAAGGTAGATGTCGCAAGGACTTTAATTCCCCTTAGACCAACTTAATAGAAGATAGATGCATGGTGTCGCAGAGACTTGAACCAGCACATGTCTAAAATCCAGCGATCACACAAGATCAAACTCATCTGTGATAGTTTTTATTTTGAACCACACTTTCCTTTGCCTTTGCATATTTATGGCCCTGTGCTAGTCCTGGTTTCTGCTAGGGCTCTAGGTATCTTTCCAAAAGACACCATAGGAGACGACCAAATCTCCACCCAAGCATAGGTAAGTTCTTTAGGCATGTTTCCTATCAAACATCCTGCATCCGAAATGCTTTGAACTCATTAAGGCTTAAGAGTCATCCTCTCTCATAGTAGGATTCTAAGTGAGTCATTTAGGCGTGTTTCCTATCTAACACACCGCATCCGAAATGCTTTGAACCCATTAAGGCTTAACAGCTAACCCTTTACATGATAGGATTATCGGTGAGTCCTTTAGGCATGTCACCTATCTAACACCCCACATCCGAAATGCTTTGGACTCATTAAGGCTTAACAGCCAACCTCTAAACATGATAGGATTTTACTTGTAAATCTTACTTGACTTTTGAACCAATCATCTTGTCATTAGTAGCATAAGGTTTGAACTAATAACTTGATGAAATGGTAAGTATTTGTAAGACTCACCAAACTTTGCAAATCTTACTTGACTTTTGAATCAGTCATCTTGTCATTAGTAGTGTAAGCTTTGAACTAATAACTTGATAAAATGGTAAGTATTTGTAAGAATCACAAAACTTTGAGACCCATTGCAGCAGACATCCTTTCGACTATGTCCTTTTTTAGACCTTTAGTCAAAGGATTAGCCACATTCTCTGAAGACCGAACGTCAATCACCAAGATGACTCCTTGGCAAATGAGTTCTCTCAAATAGCCATGCTTCAGATGAATGGTCTACTACTTTCCATTGAACAACGAGTTTGCTGCCACAACACTCGTTGCCTGAGTATCACAATAGATTGTAATTACGCCTTGCAGTTCTGTCAATGGAAGGTCTCGAAGAATACAACTGAGCCACTAAGCTTCATCTCCTGCAGCACAGAGTGGGAAGAACTTAGATTCTATCGATGACTGTGCAATCATAGTTTGCTTCTTAGATTTCCATGAGATGGCAGCTCCGCCCATGGTGAATACAAAACCTCCAGTAGATCTGCACTCATCTGGTTCTGATCACTAGCTCACATCTGAATAGCCTTTAATTACAGCCGAATATCTAGTGTAGACCATAGTGACAGCCAACGTGGTGCCAAACAGTATCACCTCGCCCCGATGCGTCCGGACGAAGTACAAAGTGCGCCTAACAAAGCGCCACTTAGCGCCTCAGCTCGATTAGCCCCGATCCCTGGCGTATTGGTCCACGGCCCACAGCCCATAGCCCATGACTTACGACCCATGGTCCATGGCCCATGATCCACGACTCACTAGAACTTATGAGGGATTAATTCAAATAAAACACTTCTCAGCTTGCCGTTGGCAAGTCTCGAACAATGGACTTTTTGAAACACCAAAACATAAACTTTCCACTAAGCTACTAAGAATTTATGAAAAGTACTTGTAGTTAATATGTATATATAGTTTAAAAACTCATTTTGGAAAGTAGTTTTGACCAAAAAATCCAACAATGTTCTCTCTTGCCACACGTCGATGATCTCGCCTACGTGTCGTTGTTGTGCTTCACAAAGCTCTCAAAATTTATAAGAAAAAGATTTAGGGTTTTTGAAGGGAGAAGGTGGCTACTAGGGTTCATAGATGTGATAAAAGAGAGTAATTTTCATAAAGTATACAGGTATATATAGATTCAAACCCGAAACAAACCTGTTTGACCCGAACCAGGACACCTAGTCTGAGTAGGAAAATAACCTTCGGTATTTTTGCCATAACATTCACATCCGACTTCAGAATGAGGTGATATAAGATTTGTTAGAAATCTCTTGAAGATACGTATAAGTTTGTTCTTTTAAGTTTTTCTAGATTACAACTAATTTAGTGTGTAAAATATATATACTTTTAACTGGTCTTTTTTCCCAGATTCAGGCCCGTGCACGTGTGTATGATATCACTTCTATATTCACATATATACATTGAATTGATCACAAATCAATTCCTAGCATACTCAAATATTAATAAATATTATTTATCATAATGTAACACATTTATTATTATTTATAATAAAATATTTAAATTTTTAGGGTTTTACATAAGCATAGCCTACCTAGACCATTTTCCCCGTATATAAGGAAAATACTTGTTAATACATAAATATAAGCAATCATCTACTCTGAAATAAATAGATGTTTGATATTTAGAAATCCACAACACGAGCATAGGAATGTCGAATATCTCGTTAGCTCAAATTGTGAAAAGCTAAATACCAAATCCAAAAGCTACTACATAGATCAATAAGAAAAGACAAATTCATCTCAAACTATATCAAAGGTGTCCTGACAGATATCAGATACGTGTCCAATCTCCAACCATATCAAAAGTCTAATCTTTATTAAAGGAAGGGTTTGGATGCAAATAATCTTGCCTTATCATGTGCAAAATCCCCTGAAACAATCAGCAAACGATCTCTCGATGCCAAACGTCGCAAATCTCGCCTTCTCCTCACTTTTCGCCTCATGAAATTCTCCCGAGAACTCAAGTTTAGGGATAGGGTTTGAGAGAGGAGGAGAGGGGCTGCTAGGGTTTGGAATGCAGAAAAAAGTTGTTTTTCATGCATAAACATGTATATATATATGGCAGCAAGCCCGAATAAATACAGCCCGAAACCCAAAACTGGAAACTCAATCTGACTAGAAACATACTCTTCGGTATTTTGGCTGTAACTTTCGCATCCGACCTCGGGATGAGGTGATTAAAGATTTGTTGGAAAGATGCTGAAGAGACCTACAACTTTGATCTTTTAAGTTTTCCATATTCACACTGTATTAGTTTATAAAATATAAAATCTCTCCACTGGTCATTACTTTTCAGATTTATACATCATGCATGTTTTGTGCATTTGCACTCATATATACATATATACATTAAATTGATCTCAAATCAATTCCTAGCATACTCAAACTTCATAATATATTATTTATTAACATATAATAAATTTATTATTATTTATCATAAAATATTCAAATTTTTGGGGTTTTACTTTTTTCCCCCCTTAAAAGAATTTCATCCCCGAAGTTTCGCATCTTATATTAGAGATTAATAATACATTATTAGTAACCTCTAGATGCGAAACATGGGAATATCTATAATTAACCATCTAGAATACGAATACTCTCACTTAACCCCTAACTATACAGAATTAGTACGTCGGGTGAAAAATCCAAACGAGGAACCTCCCATATATATACCATGTATTCCGAATAATTAGGAGCTAAGTGTTAATACCCCCGTGCTAGTGTTAAATATAAATATGACTATCCAAATCATCATAAACTATAAGCAAATCATAATCAAATCAATTTACATGTTCAAACAGGTGTGGATAGTCACGACACGTATCCTCTTCGTGCTCCCAAAAAGCCTCCTTAGCCGGTTCATTTGAACTTTGACTAATGTAATCACCTTATTTATAAGTCTCTTGTTTTCTCATAACAAGAATACGAACATGAATCTCAATCGTATTCAAATCATCATGGAGTTAAATCTCCGGCGCGTCTTATACTCGTTATTGTTCCTAGTCAAGTAAATGCTTCTTAAGCATCAAAACATAAAAAACATCGTGTATACTCGACATCGATGTTGGATGATCTAGTCTATATAAAACTGCTCCAACACGCTTGAAAATCCTGAATTGTCCAATATATCTCAGGGTAAGTTCCCCCGTCTACTGAATCGCTGAATTCCCTAACATG
This sequence comes from Asparagus kiusianus, assembly GCA_022839385.1. Classification (NCBI taxonomy): domain Eukaryota; kingdom Viridiplantae; phylum Streptophyta; class Magnoliopsida; order Asparagales; family Asparagaceae; genus Asparagus; species Asparagus kiusianus. Next base: position 487,001 of record BQKN01066458.1, read on the forward strand.
GAAATCCATAACACATGCCCGCAACACGTCCTTCAACATTTGGTTTACTCTTTCCGCCTACCCATGTGTCTGTGGGTGAAATACACTGCTATAAGATAATTTGCTGCCGAATAAAATTTTGGAAACTCCTCCAAAAATGTGAAGTAAAAACCGAGCCTCGATCTGATATAATCGTTTTTGGAACTCCATGCAATCTTACGATCTCTTGGATGAATATCTTCGCATAAGTCTCCTCCATGTAAGTCGTCCTCATATGTATAAAATGTGCTGACTTCATCAACCAATCAACTATCACCTAAATTGAATCGTTCCCCTTCTTCAGACTTGGCAATCCTTCAATGAAGTTTATAGAAATAACTGCCCACTTCCACTCCGGAATGGGTAAAGTTAGTAGGGTTCACGTTGACCTCTGATGTTCTGCCTTCACTTGCTGGCAAGTAGAGTTCGTAACTACATACGTTACAATCTCCCTAAGTATGCCGTTCTAACAAACATGTCCCTTTAAGTCCTTGTACATTTTTGTTGTGTCTAGATGCACTGTGTATCTGGGGCAATGGGCCTCATTAAACAATTCCCTTTTAGTTATGCATTAACTAGCATCACTAATTAGACTATCATCTGAAGTCCTACATCTGCCCTAACGGTCCAAATCGGCCTTGGGTTCTTTGGAAATCTATTCTTTCTTAGTTTGAATTCAAGTGTCCTCTAACTGAGCTCTATCCACTCTATCACTCCAAGACGGCTGCACTGGCATAGTTCCAAAAAAATACACTGGTTCCTGCTCGAAACAATCAGCCTAAATTCAAACTAGCTAAGAGCATAAAGATCTTGACACAACGGGCACCTCAAAGCCGCACTCCGGTGTCAACGCTTCCTGCTCGAAACATTCACTACGATGTTTGCCTTTCTCGGATGGTACTGAATCGCGAACTCATAATCCTTGATGAACTCGACCCATTGTCGCTGCCTCTGGTTGAGTTTCTTCTGAGAAAATAGATACTTCAGACTTTGTGGTCTGTGAATAGCTCAAACTGTACTCCATATAGATATTTCCCATATTTCTTATATGCGAAGAATACTGCTGCTACTTCCAAGTCATGCATGGGATAGTTCTACTCATGCGTCTTCAATTGTCTAGAGGCATAAGCTATTATTCTCTGTCTCTGCATTAAAACATCTCCTAAACCCGCTAATGACGCATCCGTATAGACAATGAATGTTCTATCACTGCTCAGGATAGTCAAAATTCATAATTGCTTAATTTAGCGTACAACTGATGCTCCCTCAAGGTCTGTAATGCCAAACGTAAATATTGTTCATGCTCTGTCTCCTCTCTCGAATAGATAAGGATATCATCGATAGATAAAACCACAAATTGGTCCAAATATAGACGGAAAACATAGTTTATCAAATCCATGAATACTGCAGGTGTATTAGTTGCTCACATGGCATGATAAGAAACTTGAAGGACTCATATCGAGTTAGAAAGGAGGTTTTGGGAATATCCATCCCTCGAACTCACAAAAAAATAACCAAAACGAAGATCAGTCTTCGAGAAATGTTACGCCCCCCGTAGCTGGTCGAACAAGTCATCAATCCTTAGTAATTGATACCTGTTCTGGATAGTGATTTTGTTCAACTCATGGTAATCGATACACAATCGCATACTACCGTCATTCTTCTTCACAAAGAGGGTCGGCGCTCTCCATGGAGAATGACTCCTATGAATAAACCCTTGGGCTAATAACTCATCCAACTAGGTCTGTAGCTCCATTATCTCAACAGGTGCCATACGATAGGATGCTCGGGATATCGGGGCTGTGCTCGGCTACAACTTGATGCAAAACTCAACCTCTCACATAGGAGGTGACTCAGGTATGTGCTAAAAGACATCCTAATATTCTAAGACGACTCTAGTCTCGTATAAATCAACATTCTGATCTCGCAACATCACCATCTTGATATACGCCAGAAATGACTCCGCAAACTGGTTGCCCTGAGAGGTTACTACAACTAACTCAGACCCATCGGACGCTCGCAAATTGACCATTTTCACAAAATAGTCAATACTGACGTGGGAAGAAGATAGTCAATCCATACCAAGAATCCAAGGTGAACCCAGACATGTTAAACCTACCGTACACTCACACTGTGCAATAACAAGTTTCACCAATCACAATAATATTCTCTAATGGAATCAAAGTAAAGTGTAGGTACAAAACAGGTAAAAGAAAGGAAATAACTACAACAGACATGATATAGAAATGAGTATCTCATAAATAAATCATGTCTCAATGAACAATCCGGAATACATCCGACATCCGAAATAAATAAATATGTCTCGACATGAAACAGCTAAAAATGTAACTAAGGCTCATAGCCTTTACAAAATGTGATACAAAACTCTAATATCCGAATAGAAATAACTCTACTGTGTAGTCTCTACTAGTAACTCATGTGACGGTGACTATGCAATAACTCTGTCATCCTGCGGCCCTCCGATACTCTGAGCCACCTAAAAGTTAAAAAAAAAATAAAAAGGACAACAACAAGAGCGTCAAAGCGCTAGCAAGATTACCTCCGTCCACCCTCGGGGCAGGGCTACTAAATGAATTGGAGGCTCTATCTATTAAGCATAGCCTACCTAGATCATTTTCCTTGTATACAAGGAAAATACTTGTTAATACATACATATAAGCAATCATCTACTCTGAAATAAATGGATGTTTGATATTTAGAAATCCACAACACGAGCATAGGCATATCAAATATCCCGTTAGCTCAAATTGTGAATAGCTAAATACCAAATCCAAAAGCTACTACATGGAGCAATAAGAAAAGACAACGCCATCTCAAACCATATCAAAGGTGTCCTGACAGATATCAGATACGTGTCCAACACATGGACTTCACTTGCTACATATTAGATAAGACAACTCGAATAAGTATCCAACAAATAGACTATATATGATGAATGTCCAACACATGGACTATAATAGATAAATATCCAACACGAGGATGGCATATAATTAAGGTCCAACACATGGGTCGCAATAGATTTATGTCCAACACGAGGACTGCATATGATTAAGGTCCAACACATGGGCCGTAATAGGTAAATATCTAACACGAGGACTGCATATGATTAAGGTCCAACACATGGGCTGCAATAGGTAAATGTCCAACACGAGGACTACATATGATGAGCGTAATACAAATAAATAATGTAAGTAAAATACATATATACTATTCACACTCGTGCCACGGTGAGTGAATCCTAAACTCATGTCCATAATCAACTCATGTGTAGAATACACAATTTACAGTGTATTAAAACACCAGATAACCCAGACAACTCACCGATCACACAAATGCATGTAAACAACATGCACATGCACAAACAGGTCTAGCGGTCGACCGCCGCGACCACCGCGGTCGACCGTGAAATGAGCAGAAAGACATTGCACAAAATATCACTCAGCGGTCGACCGTGCAGAAACAGAGAGCTTTCTGCACAAAAACGTCACCCAGCAGTCGACCGCCACATCCACCGCGGTCGACCACGCAGAAGCATAACAGGTTTTTAGGTTTTGAACTTGCAGAAATTTTAACTCATCAAAAACATGAATTTTATTATTTATAAATCATATAACAATATGAAAACTTTATTTTTACATATCAGAAAATATCTCATGATTTACTTAAACTTGATTTAACCTAGTCAAGTTTAACAACCCAAGTAATTAACTTCTTTACAGGAACCCTAGTTATCGACAAAATTAACATAAATATACTTTTATGAAACTTGAAACCGATGTAACAATTGTTTTTTCACATTTCCAAATCTTGTTTTACTCCAAACGTAGGGTTTTAAGCAACTCTAATCAACATAAAATATCATTTAATTGCCAAATTAGGGTTTAAACATGGTTTAATCATGATTAATAAATTAAAAACAAAATTATGAAAAACCCTAATGATCATGGTCATATTTCTATTATAAATAGTAAGGAATTATTATAGATCTATCATGGTTTAAAGTATTATCATCAAAAATCAAAACTTTATCATGTCGGGTTAAACTTTATCATGAAAAACATCACTTTAACTATTAAAAGTCTAATCTTTATTAAGGGAAGGGTTTGGATGCAGATAATCTTGCCTTATCATGTGCACAACCCCCCCCCCCCTCCGAAACAATCAGCAAATGATCTCTCGATGCCAAATGCCACAAATCTCGCCTTCTCCTTGCTTTTCGCCTCATGAAACTCTTTTGAGAACTCAAGTTTAGGGCTAGGATTTGAGAGAGGAGGAGAGGAGCTGCAAGGGTTTGGAACTATAAAACCCTAAAAATTTGAATATTTTGTAATAAATAATAAATGTGTTATATTATAAAAATAATATTTGTTAATATTTGAATATGTTAAGAATTGATTTGAGATCAATTCAATGTATATATGTGAATATAGAAGTGATATAATGCACACGTGCACGAGCCTGAATCTAGGAAAAACGACTAGTTAAAAGTATATACATTTTACACACCGAAGAAGTTAGAATATAAAAAAACTTAAAATACCAAAGTTGTAGGTATCTTCAATATTTTCCAACAAATCTTATACCACCTCATTATAAGGTCAGACATGAAAGTTATGACCAAAATACCGAATGTTGTTTTCCTAGTCATACTAGGTTTACTGGTTCAGGTCAAACATGTTTGTTTTGAGTTTGCCTCTATAAATACATGTGTTTTTCATAAAAATTCTTCTCTTTTATCATATCTATGAACCCTAGAAGCCACCCTCTCCCCTCAAAAACCCTACATCTTTTTCTTCTAAATTTTGAGAGCTTTGTGAAGCACAATACCGACACGAGGGCGAGATCTTCAACGTGTGTCAATGGAGAACGGGTTGTTTGTGCTGGTGGATTACTTGCTATTTATTTTAGAGGCTTAGAACAATATTTGAGGTAAGATTATCTTCATCCAAACTCATCCCCATAGTTAAATAACTAGTTTAGATGTTTAATGTGTTTTCATGTTTAAATCTTAACTTGTGATGTTAAGAATCAGATTTTTTTAAAATGATGAAACTTAAACCCATGCTAGATTCGTAATATTTTCTTACTATTTATAATAGTATCATAATCATGATCATTAGGGTTATTCACAATTTTGTTTATATATGAGAAATTTAAGAAATGTACTAAATATATATTTTCTGCAGAAAACTACAGTATTTGTATAATTTTTAACTGAGATTTTGAGATAGCAAGTAAACTTCAGATTTAACCAAACTAGTTCCAAATAAAAGTTACATGTATCTGTTTTCTAAAACAGAAAACTATTATTAAAAAGAGTTTGTATAGAGAAAGATATGTTCTTTTTACTACCCATATGTCCTGCAGAAAAACTGCTACACATGTATAATGTTAACTAAAGATTTAGGATAACAAATAAACTCTAAACTAAACCAAGCTTATGCCAATTGAAAGATGTGTGAATCTAGTTTTTAAAACAGAATATTATTTCTAAAAATAGTTTTCCTAGAGAAAGGTATGCTCGCTTTACTAACAGAAGTCCCGACTATTTTTCTGCTCGTTTTGTGAAGCTGTGTTGCGCCATTTTGAGATGCGTTCGCTGAGTTTTTGAGCCGCTTGATGTTACACGTATAGTCATGAATATGTTGTGTTACACATGAGTATCTCAAAGGGGATTTGAGAAGTGTTGAATGATTTCACTTGAGATGGAGTAGTTTAAACATATGTCAGATATCATTAATGTGCTCAACTCAGTACTATATGAGATAGTGTATCAATATGCTAGATTTATACAATTTATACATATGTCGGATATCGTTAATAGGCTCAGCTCAGTACTATATGAGATAGTGCGTCGATATGCCAGATTTATACAGTTTATACATGTGATGGATATCGTTGATGGGCTTAGCCCAGTACTATGTGGGGTAGTGCGTCGATATTCCATTTGTACAGGCCATTGAGTCTGCTTTGGATGCTTTGTCTAGCAGTACATTCCGCACGAGGGTGTGATGAGGCTTGTGAGCCGTCTTCCAGGATACCTATATGATAGGCCGTCCCGCACTCATATTACGCACTAAGATCGCGATGAGACTAATGAGCTGTGTACATTATTTTATCATACCTACGGGTTAGTCAGTGTTGCATGATAATGTGATAAAATCAAATCTTGCATAGAGTTGAAATAAAATGATTATTTGATAATCTGAGTTTTAGTGGATACCAAAAGTGTTTATGTCACACTGCTATATATGTGTGTGTGTGTGTGTGTGTGTGTGTGTGTGTGTGTGTGACCGAGGTACCTTACTCTTGAGAGTACATGAAATTATATGTTTATGTCCATTATGGTGTTTTATTTTCTAGTGATGTTTCTTTCTATAGTTCGGTATTGATATTTAGGTATCTACAGCCTGAGACATATGGTATATACATGAGGATTTTCTTGTTTGGATTATTTCGCTTGACGTACTACGTCTTGTGTTATAGATTTTTAAGTATAAATACTATTAGATACGGGGAAAATAAATCTAGGTAGACCATACTTAATAGATAGAGCCTTCACTCCATCTAGCAGCCCTTCCCCTAGAGGCGGATGGAGATAATCTTGTTATAGCGCTCTGACGCTCTTGTTGTTTTTTTCTTTTAAATTTCTTTTCAGACCGTTCAGAGCTTCAGAGAGTCGTAGGTTGATGGTCTTCCAGCATAGTCATCGTCGTTCAGTTTTAGTAGTGAGACTCCACTGTGTTGACTTTCATATTCAGACATTAGAGTTTATTTTCTTTTTATAAAGGCTGTGAGATTTAGTATGATTCCTATTTAGTTTATGATGAGACATTTTTCTTTTAGTCATCAGATGTATTTCAAACTTGTCGATTGAGACATGAGTTCATTTATTAGATTTATCTTTCTACATCATGTTTACTGTGTTTACTATCTTCTTTTTGCCTGTATCGTACCTACACTTTATTGTTGATCCCACTAGAGGATATTACTGTGATTGGTAAAACATGTTATTGCACGGTGTTGGTGCATTGTAGGTTTAACATCCCAGGGTTCACCTTAGACTGCAGCCATGTGTGAAAACAGGGGCGTCACAGTTGGTATCAGAGCTCTAGTTCTAACATCCTCTAGGATCATTCATGTGTCAAGTCATAGAGCTATGATAGAGTTTCCTAGGAATCATGTATAGAGTCCGCTAGGAATTTCTAGAATGAGTGAGGAAGTTATATACGTATATTCAAAAATTTATAATTTTTTTTTGTGGCAACTACCTTACTTTGATTAAAAAATAATTGCATGAATGATAAGTGATACAATTTTTTCCTATCGGTATATGTTATGTTATTTATGATTAGGATCTCACTTACTGTGTTAAATAAGCTCTCCTTTTGGTATTATAAATATTGGAACAAGGAAGTGGTCGAGGTAAAGCTTGTACCCGGAGAGCTAGGCAAGTAGAGCCCGAGCTGCAGCAGGCTCCACAGTATCAGATTGACTTGGTAACACCGATTGCAGAAGTAGAGACTAGCAACACTCGAGAAGTGAGTAGCAAGCCAGATTTTACTTTCTAAAATTCCACCACCAGTTGTACCAGTCGTACCTATTGAAGAGGTAATACCGAAGGTTTCAATATCGCTGCATCCAGCTGTTAATAGAGCCACGGAACAGGAAGCTTGGCTCGGTAAGATTAAGGAAGATATTAGAAGTTGGAAGCACAAAAATGTTTGGGCACATTGGATTCAGTTACAACCTATAAAAGGAGGAAATATGTGGGAAATACTTTTAGATTTACTTAACGTCGACTCAGTACCAGAGCAAAAATTAAATGTATTCAACATAGAGGATATCACCGGGGGAATATCACTAGAGGATAGCAATGACTTCAGAGTTTCGCCGGAGCAGCGAATATCACTTATTTGAGAAAATTTTGTTTACTTCTTCGACAAGCAGTTAGGGCTAGTCCGATTAAAGCAGGGAGATATGCTTATAGTTAATTGTGAAACCAAGACCAACATGATGATAATAATAAGGGCAAGAGGCTTATTGCGAGATCTAGAGGACCTAGTAGCAGGGTAAGGATTTTTATCACCAGCAATAAAGACAGTATAAGAAGAGAGCACACGTGATTTAAGAGCGCCACAGCAGCGCAGGATTCAGGATACATGTTACAATTGTAATAAGATTGGACATAGGATGAAAGATTGTCGTAGCACACCAGTAGGAGACCAGCATGACAGAAGTCAGGGTCAGTAGTCTCGGGGCCGCGGTTACAGCCAGCATCGGAGGATAGTGGCACTTCCTATTATTCGGAAGATTGAGGGGCCAGTCGGTCAGAATTACATTATTCACAATATTCCTCAGGGTCAGACAGACTCATATGTTCCACCGTCAGCAGCGCAGCAGGCGCCAGCCACCAGCAGAGTTTATATAGTCATACCGCGTAATCATAGTGCGTGAGGAGTTTTTGTAGTAAATTCTTTTCTAGCTCGAATCTTGTTTGATTCAGGAGTTTTGCATACTTTCATACCTTTATGGATAGGCTTCAGCTTGTAGCACATCCCTTAGATATTCTGTTATTAGTTTCTACTCCTCTAGGGGAGGTGTCCCTATTAGAGAGTATATGTAGGAGATATATCGTTAATCTAAACGAGTCTGAGTTCATCTTTGACCTGATTGTTTTGTGTATGTCGGATATCGACGTCATTCATGGTATGGATTGGTTATGATCCTACCATATCTGTATTGACTATTTTGTTAAAACAATCGGTTTGTGAGCATTCAATGGGTTTGTATAGATAGTAGCAACCTCATAGGGTAACCAGAATACGGAGTTATTTCGGGCATACATTGAGGTGGTGATGATACAGGATCGGGGTGCAGATTTGAGTAAGATCGGAGTCGTCTCAGAGTATCATGATGTCTCAGAGTATCAGGATGTTATTTTCCTACATCGAGTTGTAGCAGGCATAGCCCCTATATCTCGCGCACCCTATCGTATGGCATCCATTGAGATGAGCGAGCTACAGACTCAGCTAGATGAGTTGTTATCTCAGAGATTCATTTTCCGGAGTCATTATCATAGGAGCACCGGTCCTCTTTCTGGAGAAGGACGGTAGTATGCAATTATAGTGAGTTGAAAAAGGTCACTATCCGGATCAGGTATCCACTACCGATAATTTATGACTTGTTTGGCCAATTGTAGGGACCGTAACATTTTTCAAAGATTGATCTTCGTTCTGGTTTTCATCGGTTACGGGTTCGGGAGATGGATATTCCTAAGACCGCATTTCTAACTCGGTGTCAGTCGTTTGAGTTTTTTATCATGCCATTTAGACTGACCAATGCACCAGCGGTATTCATGGATCTGATGAATCGGGGTTTTTCGTCCATATTTGGACCAGTTGTGATAGTGTTTATTGATAATATTCTCATTTATTCGAGGTCGTAGGCAGAGCATAAGCAGCATCTTCGACTAACTTTGCATACTCTACGAGAGCACCAGTTATTCGCCAAGTTTAGCAAGTACGAATTTTGGCTATCTGAGGTTAGATTTCTTGGCCATGTCATTAGCAGAGAGGACATTACAATGGATCCCGCTAAGGTTGCGGCAGTACTTGATTAGGAGTCACTGACTATAGTTACAGAGATTCGTAGCTTCCTAGTTTAGTCGGTTATTACAGGAAGTTTATTCAGGACTTCTAAAAGATTGAGATACCACTTACACACCTTACGGAGAAGGGTGTACAGTTTGTTTGGGGCACAGAGTGCTAAGAGGCATTTGAGACATTAAAGGCCAAGTTGACCACAACGCTGGTGTTAACTATTACAAGCAGAGATAGGACGTTTGCCACAGATGCGTCAATAGTGGATCTATGAGGTGTTTTGATGTAGACCCAGAGAGTAGTGGTGCACATTTCTCGTTAGTTAAGGAAGCATGAGCAGAACTACTCCACGCATGACTTGGAGTTAACAGTAGTAGTCTTCACACTGAAGACATGGAGACACTATCTATATAGAGTACAGATCGAGTTATTCACTGACCAGCAGAATTTGAAGTATCTCTTCTCTCAGAAGGAACTCAATCAGAGATAGCGACGATGGGTCAAGTTCATCTAAGATTACGAGTTTGCGACTCAGCACCATTCGGGGAAGGCTAATATTGTAGCGGATGCATTAAGCAGGAAGCATCGACATCAGGTTATTGCTTTGAGGTGCTTGTTGTATCGAGGTCTTCACACCCTTAGCCAATTTAAATTTAGGATATAGATTGGCGGGAGCAGCGTATATTTGGGAGCTGTGTCAATGCAATCATCTTGGAGTGATAGAGTAGTTAGAGCATAGTTTGAGGATTCTTGGATTCAAACTCGAAAGGAGGAGATTTCTAAAGAACCCAAAGCGGATTGGTCCATTGGAGCAGATGAAGGCCTTCGGATGAAAGGCTAATTAGTGATACCAGCTAATGCACAGCTGAAGAAGGATTTTTTTTGATGATTCACATCGCACTACACAATGCATCCAGGCACAACTAAAATGTATAAAAGAGACACTTTTGATGGAGCGGTATGCATAGGGAGTCACAGAATATGTGGCTACATGCTTTACTTGCCAGTAGGTGAAGGTAAAACACCAGAGACCAGCAGGAACCCTACAGGATTTACCCATTCCGGAGTAAAAATGGGTGGATACTTCTATGGATTTCATGGTAGAATTCTTGAGATCGAAGAAGGGGAACGATTCACTTTAGGTTAAAGTTGTTCGGCTAACGAAGTCAGCACACTTATCACCAGTTAAGACCACCCATAAAGCAGAGACTTATGCGAAGATATTTATCCATGAGATCGTGAGATTGCACGAAGTCCCAGAGACGATTGTATCAGATCGAGATTCAGTTATTTACTTCATATTTCTGGAGGAGTTTCCAGAATTCGTTTGGCAGTCAACTATCTTATTCTAGTGTTTTCATTCCCAGACGGATGGGCAGACAGAGAGAGTTAACCAAGTGTTGAAAGACATGTTGCGGGCATGTATTATTGATTTCCAGGGTAATTGGGAGGATAACTAACTACTTTGACCAGAACTTGTAAGGCAGACTACTGAGAAGGTAGCATTGATTAGAGAGTGTATTCTTATCTCTCAGAGCCAGCAATAAAACTACATGGATCAGAGATGACGATCTTTGGAGTTTCAGGTTGGAGACTTTGTCATGTTGAGTGTATCACTAATAAAGGACGTCCAGCAATTTGGTAGATGGGAAAAGCTTACCCTGTGATATATTGGTCTGTTCATGATAGTTGAATGCATTGGATCCGTTTCGTATTGGCTAGACCTTCCAAATCGATGTCAAGTGTACACGATGTTTTATATATTTCGATGCTTGAGAAGCATTTACACGATGAGGAGAAGCAGTGGGTATTGGGTGCCCCAGAGATTAAGCTTAGTGATGGCTTGTTTATAATAGAGATTCATGCTTGTATTCTTGCTAATGAGGATAAGAAGCTTAGAAACAAAGTTATACATTTGATTAAGGTTTAGTGAAACCGAAAAGAAGCTAAAGAGACTTCTTGGGAGCGCGATGAGGATATGCATCGTGACTACCCGCACCTGTTTGAGCAGATAGATATGATTTGATTATGTTTTTCTTATATATGTGATTGTCGATGTGGACATATTTATATTTAACACTAGAATAGGGGTACTAATACTTAACTCCTAATCACTCGGAATATATGGTATAAATATGGGGGGTTCCTTGTTTGGATTTTTCATCCGACGTACTAGTTCTGCTTAGTTAGGGGTTAAGTGGGAGTACTCACATTCTAGACTGCTAAGTATAGATTTTTCTATGATACATTCATGAAATTTCGGGGACGAAATTCTTTTAAAGGGGGAAGAACATAAAATCCCAAAAATTTTGAATATTTTTTAATAAATAATAAAGGAATTACATTATAAAAAATAATATTTATTAATATTTGAGTATGCTAAGAATTGATTTGAGATTAATTCAATGTATATATGTGAAGATAGAAATGATATCCTGCACACGTGCACGGGCCTGAATCTGGGAAAAACGACTAGTTAAAAGTATATACATTTTACATACCGAACAAGTTAGAATCTAGAAAAACTTAAATAATTAAAGTTGTAGGTATCTTCAAGAGATTTTCAACAAATCTTATATCACCTCATTATGAAGTCGGATATGAAAGTTATGGCCAAAATACCGAAGGTTGTTTTCCTAGTCAGACTAGGTTTTCTGGTTCGGGTCAAACATATTTGTTTCGGGTTTGTCTCTATAAATACCTATATTTTTTTAAGAAAATTCTTCTATTTTATCATATCTATGAACCCTAGCATACACTCTCTCTCTCTCCTTAAAACCCCTAGATCTTTTTCTTATGAATTTTGAGAGCTTTGTGAAGCACAATACTGACACGAGGGCGAGATCTTCGACGTGTGTCAAGGAAGAATGGGTTGTTTGTGCTTGTGGATTGCTTACTATTTATTTCTGAGGTTTAGAATAATATTTAGGCAATATTATCTTCATCCAAATCCATCCCCATAGTTAAATAACTAGTTTAGATGTTTAATATGTGTTTTCATGTTTAAATCTTAACTTGTGATGTTAAGAATCAGATTTTTTTCTTAAATGATGAAACTTAAACCAATGCTAGATTAGTAATTTTTTCTTGCTATTTATGATTGTATCATGATCATGATCATTAGGGTTATTCATAATTTTGTTTATATATGAGAAATTTTAAAAATGTACTAAATATATATTTTCTGCAGAAAACTGTAGCACTTGTATAACTTTTAACTGAGATTTTGAGATAGCAAGTAAACTTCAAATTTAACCAAACTAGTTCCAAATAAAAGTTATATGTATCTATTTTCTAAAACAGAAAACTATTATTAAAAATAGTTTGCATAGAGAAAGATATGTTCTTTTTACTATACACATGTCCTGCAGAAAAACTGCTACACATGTATAATATTTAACTAGAGATTTGGGATAACAAATAAACTCTAAACTAAACCAAGCTTAATTATGCCAATTGAAAGATGTGTGAATCTAGTTTTCAAAACAGAAAACTATTTCTAAAAATAGTTTTCAATAGAAAGATATGCTCATTTTACTAACAGAAATCCCGACTATTTTCCTACTCGTTTTGTGGAGCTGTGTTGCGCCATTTTGATATGCGTTCGCTGAGTTTTTGAGCCGCTTGATGTTACACGTATAGTCATAAATATGATGTGTTACACATGAGTATCTCAAAGGGGATTTGACAAGTGTTAAATGATTTCACTTGAGTTGGAGTAGTTTAAACATATGTCGGATATCGTTAATGGGCTTATCTCAGTACTATATGAGATAGTGCGTCGATATGCCAGATTTATACAGTTTATACATATATCGGATATCGTTAATGGGCACAGTTTAGTACTATATGAGATAGTGCATCGATATGCCAGATTTATAAAGTTTATACATGTGATGGATATCGTTGATGGGCTCAGCTCAGTACTATGTGGGGTAGTGCGTTGATATTCCATTTGTACAGGCCTTTGAGTCGGGTTTGGATGCTTTGTCTAGCAGTCTGTTCTGCATGAGGGTGCGATAAGACTTGTGAGCCGTCTTCCAGGATATATATATATATATATATATATATATATATATATATATAT
>BQKN01066458.1:500738-547155 GCA_022839385.1 Asparagus kiusianus
ATATATATATATATATATATATATATATATATATATATATATGGTAGGTCGTCCCGCACTTATGTTACGCACTGAGATCGTGACGAGACTAATGAGCCGTGTACATTGTTTTAGCATACATACGGGGTAGTCAGTGTTGCATGATAATGTGATGAAATCAAATCTTTCATAGAGTTGAAATGAAATGATTATTTGATAGTGTGACGCCCCTGTTTTTACCCATGGTTGTAGTCTTAGGTGAACCCAGTGATGTCAAACCTGCCATGCACCTCCACTGTGCAATAACATGTTTTACCAATTACAGTAATATCCTCTAGTGGAAACAAATATAAGTGAAGGTACAAAAAAGGCAAATAAGGGAAAGAAATGTTATAGACATGATGCAGAATGATATATCTCATAAATAAAATCATGTCCCAAATAAACTAAATTGGAAAACAACTGATATACATCTGGAGTCTAAAATAACATGATATGTCTCAGCATGAATCGACTAGAATTTGTACTAAGGCAACATGCCTTAACAATATGAGTACAAACTCAAATGACTGAATGGAATCATAAGACAACTGTGGAGTCCATACTAGTAAAAATACGCGATGGCGACTATGCAAGAACTCTGTCACTATGCGACTCTCCGATGCTTTGAACTGCCTGAAAGGAGAAATAGAATAAAAAGAACAACAATAAGAGCGTCAGAGCTCTACAGCAAGATCATTTCCGTCCACCCCGATGGGAAAGGCTGCTAAATTAAATGGAGGCTCTATCTATTAAGCATAGTCTACCTAGATTATTTTTCCCGTATCTAATAGAATTAATATTTAGACCCCTACAAGACGAGATGCAGTACGTCGAGCGAAATAATCCAAATAAGGAAACCCTCATGTATATATCATATGTCTCAAATTATAGATAACTAAATACTAATACCGAACTAAGAATAAACAATCTAAATAGAATTAATAATTAAAAACTTAAAACACGAGACTGGTACATCGAACGAAATAATCCAAACAAGGAAACCCTCATGTATATACCATATGTCTCATGTGGTAAATTACCAAATATTAACCCTGAACTAAGCAACCGAAATATGACTGAAATGAAACAATAAAGTGAAACATCATAAACGATATCAGTATATGTGTATGCCTAGTGTACTCAAAATCATGAGTAACTCGGTAAAAAGGCAACTCAACAATGAGTTGTATCACACTTGGTGTCCACCAAGGACTCAAAACAACTGGCTTACAATATTATCATTATCTATAGTTGCTCAATAAATCATATACTTGTGTGAATCAGCATATAGGTATCATCACATAACCATGCGGATCAACAAATATGTATCATCGCATCACCGTACAGATCGATAAGTAGGTATCATCGCATCACTATGCGGATCAACAAATAGGTATCATCGCATCACCGTGTGGATCGACATATAGGTGCATCGACTTTTGCGCATAAACATGCGGAATCAATAATATAGGTACATCGACCTCTGCGCATAAACATGCGAAAACAATAATATAGGTACCTCTACCTCTACGCATAAACACGGAAACAATGATATATGTACATCGACCTCTGCGCATAATCATGCGAAAACAATGATATAGGTATACCGACCTCTGCGCATAAATATGCGGAAACAATGATATAGGTACACCGACGCACTATCCCAAGTAGTATTGAGCTATGCTCATCAAGGATATTCACATACATGTAAAAATTGAATAGACAACTCATATCTCATGTGAAATCAAAGCAATACTTATCATAATCCCCTTTGGGATATCAGTGTGTGCTACAACACGATATGTGTGTACTCATCATCATACGTGTATCTTCATGTGGCTCGAACCACGTGTTCGTGAAACAAACAATGCATGAATAAACAAAGCGGCACATGCACTCACAAAATAGCCTCAATTGGTAAACACTAACGTAACCAGTGAATAATAATTTCGACGATGAATAGTAATTCCGGTGGTGATCAATAACGCCGTCAGTGAATAGTAATTTCATCGATGAACAGTAACACCATCGGCGAGTGGTACTCACGACGATAAACAGCAATTCCAGTGGGGAAATAAAATTTTCAGATGTGAATAGTAACTCCGGCCGTGAATAGTTTTTCTGATGGTGAATAGTGTTTTTCCGGCAATGAATACTATTTTTTAAAATGAATAGTGCCTTCGTTAATGAACAGTGTTTTCAGGTGGTGAACAGTGTTTTCCAGAAATGAATAGTACTTTCGCCTGTAAACAGTTTTCTTTTCAAGTGATAAACATTGTTTTTCGGTAATGAACAGTGTTTTCCGGTAGTGAATAGTATTTCCCGGTTGTGAACAATGTTTCCGATGGTAAAAATCATCCCTATCATATTTTTTTCTATATTTTCAGATTGTATCTAAAATTCTATTCATCAATTTAGTCTAAACCATCAAAATTAAAACTAATTAGGATGAGATTGGAAAAAGATGATCTTACCTTTAGAAGTGGTTTTGACCCCCCCAAACGGTTGATTCGTACAAAATTCTTTCACAAAAGTTGTAGATACGACCTCTCTCTACAATTTTGCTTTACAAAGTTTTTCGAAATTCTATCAAAAAAAGGATTTTTTTAGGAGGGGAAATGGCTGCTGCTCACGGAGAGAAGGAGAAGAAAGAAAAAATGAATGGAGGATGATAATGATGATGATTATATATATATATATATATATTAATATATAGTACTTTATTATTAAAAATCGGGTTTTAGTCTCCGTTGTCAGAACGCAACAAAACTTTACCCACAGCATCGTCTTAACATTCTAAGATCAATGGCGTAACTCTCATGTCCATCTGATCAACAGATAAATTACTAAAAATATAAATACAACAGATTTTAGCAAACTCGCGATACCGAGGCTGAAACTACGAATCGATCTCAAATCGATTCCAAGCTGATCCATTCATCTCAGAATGATCGCCAATCATAATAAAGCTCATTTATTATCATTTAAAATTATTTCTCAATTTTTTCAAACCTCATTTAAAATTATTTCACATATATGTATCGATTTGATCTCAAATCAATTCCTAGCATACTCAAACATCAATATATGTTATTTATCATCATATAAAATATTTATTATTATTTATCACAAAATATTCAAATTTACGAGGTTTTACATTCTTTTCCCCTTAAAAGAATTTCGTCCTCGAAATTTTGTAATCGTATCTTAGAGAGAAAAGCACGTTGAGGAAATAATCCAAACAAGGAAACCCTCACATACATATATCGTATCATTAATCTCTATATATGAAACAAAAAATATTTGTACTTAACAATCTAGAATGCAAATACTCTCACTTAACACCTAACTAAGCGGAACTAGTACGTTAGGCGAAAAATCCAAACAAGGACCCCCCCATATATATATCACGTGGTCCGAATGATTAGGAGCTAACTGTTAATACCCTCATTCTAACATTAAACATAAATATGACCATATAATTAATCATAAACAAAAATAAGTCATAATCAATCAATTTACCTGCTTAAACAGGTATGGGTAGTCACGATGCATATCCTCTTCGCGCTCCCAAGAAGCCTACTCAGCTCCTTTCCTGTTCCATTAAACTTTAACTAAAGGAATCACCTTATTTCTTATTGTATTGTCCTCTCTAGCAAGGATGCAAACTGGCACCTCAATGGTGGACAAATCTGTCTGAATCTCGATCTCAGGTGTATCGATCACCTTCTGCTCCTCCTCGTTGCGTAGGTGCTTCTTGAGCATCAACACATGAAATATATCGTGCACACTTGACATCGATACTGGAAGATCTAGTCTATATGAAACCGCTCCAACACGCTCGGTAATTGTTGTTATAAGCAAACTCGATCAAAGGAATGTGATCCTCCCAACTATCCTGGAAAACAATGATGCACGCCCACAACATATCCTCTAATACTTGGTTTACTCTCTCTGTTTGTCTATCTGTCTGTGGGTGAAAAATACTGGAATATGACAACTGGTTACCGAATGAATTTTGGAATCTCCTCTAGAAATGTGAAGTGAAAACCGAGCTTCGATCTGATACAATCGTCCCCAAAACTCTATACAATCTCACGATCTCTTGGATGAATATCTTCACATAAGTCTCCACCGTGCAGGTCGTCTTTACTGATATGAAATGTGCTGACTTCGTCAACCGATCAACTATCACCCAAACAGAATTGTTCCCTTTCTTCAATTTTGTCAATCCTACAATGAAGTTCAGTGAAATATCTGCTCACTTCCACTCCGGAATAGGTAAAGGTTGGAGAGTCCATGTTGTCCTCTAATGTTCTGTCTGTTAGGTCTCATGTTATGAGCCTACATCTTCTAATCTTGTTTTGATGATTACAAACAATTCCTAATATTGTTTGTCTAGTATTTATGTTTCTTATTAGGTATTCTAGACAAACAATGTGTTGGAGGATGGATGGATTGCGCCATAACGATCATATCAAATGGAGGTTGGCGGAATTGTGGAGTGAAGCAACATACAATTCAATGTTAAAGATCAAGTTCAAGCTTCATCCGCATGTGTACCAAGTTGAGCTTCAATGAAGATCAAGATCAAGCTTGGGTAATCTAGTTTAGATTTCATATTATGTGTGTTAGTACTTTAAGCTCAATCATATACACACATACACGTTTTGGTTTTGTATATATATATAGTTATATATACATATATGTTTTCGTTTGATTTTTTAGATATGAAACAAATATATATTCATATATATGTTCATATGCTTCATATTCTATCATATTTGAAAATATATTGTGTTCTTAGTTTATGAACTTGATAATATGTTTTTATACCTTTTCCTAAGTCTATAAAGTCATACAAAAGTTTCCAAAAGTTGTGTTTATGTCAAAACATCAAAATTCATGTATATCAACTTTTTCATGTTTTGAATACTTTTGCAAAATAATAAGATTTCACAATTGGAAAATGAAAATTGAAAAATTCTTTTTGTAACATGTTCAAAATATCATTTGAAAACATTTCTTAAAGTTTCATCAAGTTTGGAATTGATTTGTTATGTTTAAAGGAATTTACAAATTCACGTTTTCGTTCGTGCACATGTTCGTGCATGTTTTACACAACATATGAGTTTTCATAAATGGGAAGTGATATTTAAGAAATTCTTTCATTGACATATTTATCTACATGTTTAGAAACTTTCCTCAAAATTTTACTATTTTTGGAGTTGATTTACTGTGTCTAATTGATTTTACAAAATCGTGTATCATAGCAGATTTTTAGAAACTGTATTTCTGTGTTCAAACATTTATTTCTCTCAACTAGGAAATGATTTTTCATAAATTCTTTCTGTAACATGTTTATATACATGTCTAGAAACTTCCCTCAAAATTTCGTAATTTTTAGAGTTGATTTACTATTTTTAATTGATTTTACAAAATCAGATACACAAAATTTTCAGCATCTGCCAGAAACTGCATATGTCATGAGTCGACCCTAAGTCGACTCATCAGTGAGCCGTTGCACAGTAACGGCTATTTTTCAGTTTTGTTTTCTTATGGGTTTTTGGTCATTTTACTTGGGTTTTTGCTGAAGTTTTGTGTGGGTATAAATACCCTCTTGTTCTCATCTTTCATCATTAACTAAGAGGTTTTTAACAAGAGTTTTCAAGTGTTTAAAAAATTGTTTATTCTCAAGTTTGAGTTTGGTGTTTGTTTACAAAGGAGGAAGCTTGCTTGTCAATTGAGGGATTCATCCTCAATCTTCTTCATCCTCTCCTTTGTGTTTATAGAGAAGTTTTTCTAACTCTTCTTCTAGCAATTTATTATAGATTTTCATATTCTTATTATTGCTAGTTTGTTAATTGAGTTAGAATTTGTTTATACTCATTTTATCACACACACCCTATTTGAGCTTATAGTATTTCATACATCATATATTGGGTTGTGGGATTATGATTTGTGAGATTGAGCCTACATTGTGTTCTCACCTATTATAGAGAACAATTTATTTGTATTGTACTTATTGTGAGCTACACACCGAGAGGAGTGTGTGGTGAGAGACGGGGTTATCCCAAGAGGAGTGGCGTCGGTAGCCTAGAGAGAGGTGATAATTCCGAGCACTTGAGGGAAACACGGGCTAGAGACCAACACTTAGAGGGTGTAAAGTGTGATCGCAATTGTGTGTGTTGTAGAGTTTTCGATTAACTAGAAAACCGAGTGTGTAGAGAAGTTCCGGCTTCCAAACCGGATTGTGTAGTGGATTTCTCCCCGGGAGTGGGGAGCGGAGACGTAGGACGGAAGGTCCGAACTTCGTGATCATCTTTGTGTGTTTGTGATTGTCTTGGCGTCTCACTTGTGCTTATTGTTCATATCATTCTTGTCGCCATTATCTATTGTTTACATTGTCCACTATCTTGTTTATCTTGTTTATGTTTATATCACCCTTAGGTTATATATATCCTTGCATATATATTTCATCATATAGGATATATCACTTTGTGTATATTATATATTCTTGTCCATAATAGATTGTATACCTATCTTGCAAGAATATAGTTGTTAATTAATTTTAATTGGTATTAATATCTAATAAGATTAGCAATAACCCTATTCACCCCCCCTCTAGGGTTCCTTCCTAGCGGCATTAGGGTACTTTCACTGTCTTCACTTGCTGATAGTTAAAAAATCTAGCAACATATTCTGCTATCTTCCTACGCATACCGGTCCAATAATGTCTCTTCATGTCCTTGTACATTTTTGTTGTGCCTGGATGCATTGTGCACCTGGTGCGATGCGCCTCATCAAACAAATCATTCTTTAGTTATATATTAGCTGCTATCACTAATCAGTGTGACGCCCCTGGGTTCACACAAGGCTGCAGTCCAAGGTAAAACCAAGAATGTCAAACCTGCCATGCACCACACCGTGCAATAACATGTTTCACCATCACAATTAACATCTCTCTAGTAGAGTCAACAACAGGTGTAGGTACAAAAGCAAGTAAAAGATGATACAAGTGATAACTGATGAAATGATAACAATCACATAGATATCTCATCATCCAACATACAGAAATACATAGTCAATGGCTGAAGTAGATAAACTAGAGTTCTCAACAAGTCTCAA
The DNA here is from genome assembly GCA_022839385.1 of Asparagus kiusianus. Lineage (NCBI taxonomy): Eukaryota > Viridiplantae > Streptophyta > Magnoliopsida > Asparagales > Asparagaceae > Asparagus > Asparagus kiusianus. Next base: position 507,888 of record BQKN01066458.1, read on the forward strand.
ATACAAAATGTCTGAGTAAAGAAAATAAGGCATATAGCCTTTACAATATCTAGAAAATAGTCCTCAATTGTCAAACAAAAACTACAGTGGAGCTCCGAATTAAAACATAGTTAAAATAGACAGCTGAACACTAAAGTGTGTTACTATTAACCTGCGACTCTCCGGGCTCCTGGCTCGTGACCTGAAAGGGGGAGGGACAACGAGCGTCAAAACGCTAGCAAGCAACATCACAATCAACCCCAGGGGAGAGGGCTCGTTGTAAATGAAAAAAAATACGATTATCACAAAACATATATATAATCAATTGTCCTAAAAATAATGGGTTTTAGTACTTAGGAAATTTCAACACGAGCATAGGTACATCAAGCGAAACGATCCAAATAAGGAAACCCTCATGTATATACCTTGTATCTCAAATTGAAAATCCCTAAGTACCAAACCCGGAGTCTAATACATGAACAATAAAGAAAAGACAACAATACTATCTCTACCAATAATCACAGTTATGTCAAAGGTGCATAGTTACAATAAGTGTTATGCTCAGCCCAGGTAACTATCATGTCCAAACTCTATCAATATCTCGTGCTCAAAACTCAAATGTGAAACATGCTCAAGGTTTAGTAAAAATGTCCAACACATGGACTAAAGGTAATGCTTATCCAAATCATGGACTGAATAAAATGCATGTCCAACACATGGACTGAGATGATAAGTATCCAACACATGGATTAATAATAATGTATGCACAACACATGGACAATGAACAAAGAGGCGAAATTGTCACTAGTATATGTGGAAAGATATACATATCCTAAATCTTACACGTGTTTCGATGTGTGGGTCTAAATTTGTGTCAAAAGTCCAACCCCATGTGTAGATAAATCACTAACATCACAAACTAGTGGGAGATAAACGAGGTGATCTCTCGAACACGCGAAAAGGGCAACAAAAAGTCAACAGGCACACAACTATGCGGCGGTCGACCGTGGAGACCACTCCGGTCGACCGCTCACAGAGCCGAGATTTACTGAGCTCAAAACTGAGCGGCGGTCGACCGCTGAGGTCATGCCGGTCGGCCGCTCCAAGAGCAGAAACTTATCTGCTAGAAACATCTCAGAGCGGTCGACCGCCGCGTCCACCGCGGTCGACCGCGAAGCAGACAGAAGCCCAGTTAGGGTTTCTGTCGACTTCAAATCACAATCAAACTCGATGATTTCTATATTAATGAAAATCTAATATTTATACAAAGTCATAGAACAGAAGACAATGAATTTAGACATTTAAATCTATCATCAAGATCCCAAACATATATAAACATAGTTTAAAAATTGTTTATTCAATAAAAATAGAAATTTACTCTTTTTAAAATCATTTTCAGATCTAGATCTCTTTAATACAGTTCGTTGGTGTGCTTTTAAAATCTGAAACATTTGATTATCATATCATATGTCATAAGGATCTATTGTATCTACAAAAAGTACGGTTTTGGCTCAATAAAACCGGATTAAACTCCAAAATAAAACATGAAACATAAAAAGGGAAGAAGTTGGGCGAGATGTTACTCGCCTCTGATGAGAACAAAGCCCTAGATCTGAAGCAAGATGATCCCTCTCGCTGAATCCACCAAAAATCCGCTAAAAAACCCTTCAAAGCTCCTCCCAAATCACCAAGAAGTGAGAACTAGGGTTTGAGGGGAGAGAGGGGGGCTAGGGTTTCTGATTTCAGATGAAAAGAGGCTCTCTTGGGTTCACTAACATATATACTAACCCCACAACCCGACCCGAAACCCGTTTAGACCCGAACCCAGAAAACTCTCTGCCTGTTGGGCGGTCGACCGCCGCGCCCAGTGCGGTCGACAGCACAACAGGAAAAAGATTTCCTGCGTGCGAGACTAATGTGCGGTCGAGCGCCGTGTCTACTGCGGTCGACCGCTCAGAAGAAAAATGTCAACCTAGATTGATTTATCACATGATGCTTAAACCACTCAATTTCTCTCACATAGAATCACTCGTTGGGTTCTCAAACACTAGTTATCACTTTTATCTATAATATATATGATTAATTATCATAAAAAAATTATTTATCACTAATAATTCACATATATTCATTATAGAAATTACGGTGTTCTACAATCAGCCTTTCATCTGAAGGCCTTTCATCTGATGGCCTTTATCCGCTCCAACGGATCAATCCGCCTTGAGCTCTTTGGAAATCTCCTTCTTTCGAGTTTGAATCCAAGAATCCCCTAGCTATGCTTTAACTACTCTATCACTCCAAGATGGCTGCATTGACACAGCTCCCAAATATGCGCTACTCCAGCCAATATCTATCCTAAATTTAAATTGGCTAAGGGTGTAAAGATCTCGATACAACAAGCACCTCAAAGCCGCAATCTGATGTCGACGCTTCCTGATCAATGCGTCCACTACAACATTAGTCTTCCCCGAATGGTACTGAATCAAAAACTCAAAATCTTAGATGAACTCGACCCATCGCTGCGTCCTCTGATTGAGTTCCTTCTGAGAAAGTAGGTACTTCAGACTCTGGTGGTCTGTGAATAGCTCAAACTATACTCCGTACATATAATGTCTCTATGTCTTCAGTACGAAGACTACTGCTTCTAGCTCTAAGTGGTGCGTGGGATAGTTCTTCTCATGGGTCCTCAACTGTCGAGGCGTATAAGCTACTACTCTCTAGGTCTGCATCAAAATGCCTCCTAGGCCTGCTAATGATGCATCTGTGTAGACAACAATGTCCTACCACTGCTCGGAATAGTCAGAGCCGATGATGTAGTTAACTTTGTCTTTAATGTATCAAAAGCCTTCTGGCACTCTGTGCCTCAAATGAACTATACACCCTTCTTCATAAGGCGTGTAAGTGGCATCATAATCTTCGAGAAGTCTTGAATGAACTTCCTGTAATAGCCGGCTAAGCCTAAGAAACTACGAATCTCTGTGACGGTCTTTGGCGGCTCACATTCTAGTACTGACTCAACCTTCATTGGATCTACTGTAATGCCCTCTCTGCTGATGACGTGGCCCAAAAATCTAACCTCCGATAGCCAAAATTTGCACTTGCTGAACTTAGCATATAACTGATACTCCTGCAAAGTCTACAATGCCAATCGTAGATACTGCTCGTGCTCTACCTCCGATCTCAAATAGATAAGGATATCGTCGATAAATACAATCACGAACTGGTCCAAGTATGGACAAAAAACCCGGTTCATTAAATCCATGAATACCTCGAGTGCAAAGGTCAGCCCAAATGGTATGACAAGAAACTCGAAAGACCCATATCGAGTCAGAAAAGTTGTTTTGGAAATATCCATCTTTTGAACCCGTAATTTAAAATAATCAAACTAAGATCAATCTTTGAGAAATACTGCACTCCCCTTAGCTAATAGAACAAGTCATGAATCCTATCTAATCCGGATAATGAACTTGTTCGACTCATGATAATCTATGTATAATCATAAGCTATTGTCCTTCTTCCTCACGAAAAGGATCGGTGCTCCCCATGGAGAATGACTCCAGCAAATAAAGCTCTAAGATAACAACTCATCCAACTGGGTCTGTAGCTTTCTCATCTTAGTAGGTACAAATGATAGGGTGCTCGGGATATCGGTGATGTGCCTAGCTGCAACTCAATACAGAACTCAACCTCTCTCATAGGAGGTAACCTAGGTATGTCCTGAAAGACATCCTGATAAACTGAGACAACTCTAGCTCACACAAATCAATACTCCGGTCCCTCGGCATCACCTCCTAGATGTACGCCAGAAATGACTCTGCAAACTGGTTGCCTTGTGAGGTCGCTACTACTAACTCAGACCCATCGGACGCTCGCAAGCTGACTATTTTAGCTTAACAATCGATACTAATATAGTAGGATGATAGCCAATCCATACCGAGAATAACGTCAAAATCCAACATCCGTAACATGATAAGATCTATGAGAAACTCGGACTCATCTAGACTAATGACGCATCTCCTACAGATACTCTCCAATAACGATACCTCTCTTAGAGGAGTAGAGACTGATATGGAACATCTAAAGGATGTGCTACAAGCTGAAGCCTATCCATGAAGGCATGAAAGATAGAACAATGTAAAATTCCTGAATAAAACAAGGTCTAAGCTGGAAAGAAAATCATGAAGAAAGCTCCGCTCACACCATGATCATACGATACGGCTGCATAAACTCTGCCGTTGATAGAAAATATATGGGACCATCTGTCCCTCAGGAATATCTTAGATAACGCAAATCTAGCCTAATGGCCCCTTAATCCTTGGAATAATAGGTAGTGCCTCTACCCTCCATTATTGGCCGTAATCGCAGCTCTGAGACTGCTGACCCTGTCCTCTGTCATGCTGGCTTCCTACTAGTGTACTACGATAAGTCATTCGTTCTTTGTCCGATCTTGTTACAATTATAACATGTACTTCGAACTTTGCATTGTTGCGACGCTCTCGAATCATTTTGTGCTCCCTTTTTATATTGTCCTTGTGCTGTAAGTAAAAATCCTTACCTCGGTTTTAGGGTTCTCTAGATCCCGCAATAGGTCTCTTACCCTTGTCATCATCACCATGCTAGTTTTAATTTCTTCATTAACTACAGGTATATCTCCCTGCTCTAATTGGACTAGCTCTAACTGCTTGTCGAAGGAGTAAATAAAATTCTCCTAAATAAGTGATATTTGCTACTCCGGTGAAAATCTAAAGTCGTTGCTATCCCTCGATGATGTCCTCTATGCTGAATACATTTAACTTCTGCTTTGGTACTGAGTCGACGTTAAGAAATATTTTACACATATTTCTTTCGTTTATAAGATGTAACTGACACCGATGTGTCCTAAAATTTTGGCGCTCTCGGCTTCTAATATTTTCCTCAATCTTACTGAGCGAAGTTTCCTGCTATGCTGCTCTATTAATAGCTAGATGTGGTGATGGTATAGTCATTGATATTGCCTCTTTAGTAGCCACGACTAGTACGAATGGTGGTAGAACTTCCGAAAGTATAATCTTGCTTGTTACTCGCTCCTCGAGTGTTGCTAGTCTCTGCTTCTGAAATCGGTGTTACCAAGTCGATCAGATACTGTGGAGGCTACTATGACTCGGGCTCTGCATGCCCAGCTCTCCGGGTACAAGTTTTACCTCAACCACATCTTTGTCCCGATATTTATAATATCAATAGGAGAGCTTAATTAACACGGTACATGAGGTCGCAAACATAGATATATAAATAACATAACGTATCACGATAAGTATTCACGCAAATATTTTTCAATCAAAGTAAGGTAGTCATAAAAAAATTCTATACTCATATATCGTCCTCACTTATTCTAGGAAATTCTTAGACGACTCCATATATGAATCCTAAAAAAACTCTATTCTAGCTCCACGACTCGACACGGGATGGTCCTAAGGAAACTGGAACTAGAGCTCTGATACCATTTATGACGCCCCTGTTTTTACCCATGGCTGCAGTCCAAGGTGAACCCAGAGATGTCAAACCAGCCATGCACCTCCACTGTGCAATAACATGTTTCACCAATCACAGTAATATCCTCTAGTGGAAACAAATATAAGTGAAGGTACAAAAAAGGCAAATAAGGGAAAGAAATGCTATAGACATGATTCAAAATGATATATCTCATAAATGAAATCATGTCCCAAATAAACTAAACTGAAATCCAACTGATATACATCTAGAGTCTAAAATAATATGATATATCTCAGCATGAATCGACTAGAATTTGTACTAAGGCAACATGCCTTAACAATATGAGTACAAACTCAAATGACTGAATGGAATCATAAGACTACCGTGGAGTCCATACTAGTAAATATACACGACGGTGACTATGCAAGAACTCCGTCACCCTACGACTCTCCGATGCTTTGAACTGCCTGAAAGGAGAAATAGAATAAAAAGAACAACAACAAGAGCGTCAGAGCGCTACAGCAAGATCACCTCCGTCAGCCCCAGGGGAAGTGTAAAACCTCAAAAATTTGAATATTATGTGATAAAAAATAATAAATATGTTATATATTTATAAATAACATATTATGATGCTTAAGTATGCTAGGAATTGATTTAAGATCAATTCAATATATATATGTACATATATAAGAGCAAATGCACAAATCATGTTCGATGTATAAATCTGGAAATTTATGACCAGTGGAAAGATTTTGTATTTTACACACTAATATATTGTGAATATGAAAACACTTAAAAGACTAAAGTTGTAGATATCTTCAGTAGATTTCCAACAAATCTTTAATCACCTCATTCTGAGATCAGATGTGAAAGTTACACCCAAAATACCAAAGAGTATGTTTCTAGTCAGACTGGGTTTTCCAGTTTTGGGTTTTGGGTTTTCGGCTGTAGTTTTTCGGGTTTGTTATCATATATACACATGTTTAAACATGAAAAAACACCTATTTTCTCTTGTATTCCAAACCCTAGAAGCCCCTTTTCCCCTCTCTCAAACCCTAGTTCTTTTCTTTGGCTATTTTGAGGGATTTCGGAGGATTTTTCAGCGGGTTTTGTGCAGTGCAGCGAAGGGGATTGGTTCTCTTTCACGTGGTAGGATTTTTTCAGCATCTGAGGTGAGTAACATCTCACCCAATTCTTCTCCCTTTTATTTTGCATGTTTTATTAAGTTTTATTCGGATTTTTCGAGCCTAAAACGTATTTTTAGCATACAAATAATAGATCTTTATAACTTATGAAGTAAGAATACACTATCATAATTTTCTAATTGATTACAACAGTAACCTTGATAAATTTAAGATCTAAAATTTATTAATCATGAATTAAATCACAAGTTTTTAATTTTAAAACGTTTAAACATGTGTATATAAATATTTAAGGTTTCGACGATATATTTACATACTAATATTTCATTTCATATTGTTTCATATATGTTGATATCAGTAATATTATGCTTGGAAAACAATGATATCACTTCTATATTTGTTTCGAAGTAGACAGAAATCTGTGAAGGGTTTCTGTCTGTTTTGGTTGATCACCGGCATAGTTGTACATGTTTACTTTTGTTGTGTGCTTTAATGAGAATGAGGAGTCACCTTGAATATTTGGCGTTAGAAATTATTATTTATTATGTATCTTCATATGTGAGATGGCTTGCGGACATGAGTTTAGATTTGCACACCGAGACGCGTGTGAAATTAGTGTATATGTATCCTTTTCATATATCTCATTTATATTCTACACATTTCATTCAGTCCATGTGTTGGGCAATTATTATGTGCAGTCCATGTGCTGGACATTCATCATATTCAGTCTATGTGTTGGACATTCATTATATTCAGTCCATGTGTTGGACATTCATCATTCAGTTCCATGTGTTGGACAATTTATATATACAATCCATGTGTTGGGCATCCACTACACCTAGTCTTAGTCCTTGTGTTGGGCACTTGTTTAAACCTTGAGTATGACACTTACACTTATATAGGCTGGACATGACACTTATGTGGGTTTTGACATGACATGGTATTTGAGTTCTGAGATGGGTTAGTCTTCTTTATATTATTGTCCCTGTATTAGATCTTGGGTTTGGTATTTAGGGATTTATAATTTGTGATACAAGGTATATACATGAGGGTTTCCTTGTTTGGATTATTTCGCTCGACGTACCTATGCTCGTGTTGTAATTTCCTAAATACTAAAATCCTCTTATTGTTAGGATCAATGATTTCATATATATATGTATTAACTTTATTTTCTATATGCAACGAGCTCACTCCCTTAGGGTTAGTTGTGATGTTGTTCGCTAGCGCTTTGACGCTCGTTGTCCCCTCCCATTTCAGGTAACGAGCCAGGTGCACGGAGAGCCGCAGGTTGATGACGATACTTATTAGCGTCCATCTTTCATTTGTAGTTTTATTTTATTTATGGAGCTTCACTGTAGACATTTTGTTTAGACATTTGAGAGTTATGTTCTAGAAGTTGTAAAAGTTGTGTGCCTTATTTCCTTTTATCAGATATTATGTATTTGAGACTTGTTGAGATCTCCAGACTAGTTATTTTAGAGATTCATTTTATATTTTTGTATGTTGGATGATGAAATATCATTTTTATCTCTGTTATTTCATTATATATCTCTTGTATTATCTTTTACTTGCTTTTGTACCTACACCTGTTATTGACTCTACTGGAGAGATAGTAATTGTGATGGTGAAATATGTTATTGCATAATGTGGTGCATGGCAGGTTTGATATTCTTGGTTTCACCTTGGACTGCAGCCTTGTGTGAACCTAGGGGCGTCACAGTTGGTATCAGAGCTCTAGTTCCAGTATCCTTAGGATCATCCTGTGTCGAGTCGTGGAGCTAGGATAGAGTTTCTTAGGATTCATGTATAGAGTCCGCTAAGGATTTCCTAGTATGAGTGAGGACGATATATGCGTATATCTTAAAATTTTGAGAATATTTTTTTATGACAACTATTTTGTGTAAATTTAAGTATTTGTGTGAATATTAAATGTTGTGAAAATCATATTGTGATACATTATGTATATATATTTCCATTTTGACTCATGAACTCTTATTTCTTATTATCAGAGATGGCAGGACGTGGTAGACCTCGTACTCGAAGAGCTGGACAGGCAGAGTCATAGCAGGCTCCACTTGAGCCACAGCAAACTCAACCTGAGCCACAACAGGCATCAGCTGCGCCGCAACAGGTACTCCAGTACCTAGTAGATATTATGGCTCTCCTTATATCTATGATGACAGTAATTGAGGAGCTTGTGGCGAATCACATCACGCCACCACCACCACCGGTAGCTCAGCCGCAAGGGATACCAGCCATTCCCATCAGAGAGATCCCCAAAGATCATACATGTAGCTATTCCACTAGCAGTCCCAGATAGAACCACAGAGCAGGAGGCTTGGCTCCGTATGGTAGAGAGGTACCAGAAGATAAGGACACCAGAGTTCTAGGGGTCATCAGACCCTCTTGTAGCCCATAAGTGGAAGGATGATGTGAGTAATATACTTGACATACTCAATGTGGACTCAGTTCAGAAGTAGAGACTGGCATCTTACAGTCTGAATGGAGACGCCGGGAGATGGTACCGACTCAAGTTTACTCCAGAGCATAGGATGACCCTCACATGGGAGGATTTCATCGATACCTCATCTCGAGGAAGTTTTATTCGGTACGAGAGGTAGCTAAGGCCGCCACTTCACAGGAAATTAAAACGGCCATGTATCAGAAAGACAAGGAAGGGAAAGCTAAGACAGGACAGAACGAGGATAAGGGTAAGAACAAGAGACCTTTTTCTGGACCTCAGCAGCAGCATCAGGGTCCTTATAAGAAGGGACCCCAGCAGGATCAGAGAATGCATCAACAGCGTAAGTTTCAGGGGGTTTGTTATAACTATCACAAGGTTGGACATAAGGCATCGGAGTGCCGCAGTGCACCAGCAGGAGCTCAGCAGGGAAAGGGTCTGAATCAATAGCAGCAACGACTTCAGGGCAGAGGTCAGAGCCAGCAGATGAGGCTTGAGGCACCGCCAACAGCTCAGAAGATTGAGAGATAGGTTCGCGTAGTTCAGGAGGTTCCTCAGGGACAGCTAGTCTCGTATTCTCCAGCACCAGTAGTAGAGCAGTCTTCAGCCACAGGCAGAGTGTATGCGGTAGTTCCGCGTGATCACGGAGCTAGCGGAGCCGTAGTGGAGGGTACGTTCTTTATGAATTCCTTTCCCGCCCGTGTTCTCTTCGATTCGGGAGCTTCACATTCCTTCATTTTGTATGCTTTTATATCTAGACTCCAGCTCATAGCTCAGCCTCTAGACACTCATTTATCTATTTCCACCCCTTTAGGTAAGGTATCACTTCTGGAGAGCGTTTGTAGGAGGTGTACCATCAGTTTAGACGAGTTAGAGTTCGTTGTTGATTTGATAGTGTTGCATATGTCCTAGTTTGATGTTATCATTAGTATGGATTGGTTATCTTCCTACTACGTTAGTATTGACTACTTTGCGAAGACAGTCAATTTGCGAGCGTCCGATGGGTCCGAGATGATTGTAGCCACCTCTCAGGGCAACCGTTTTGCGGAGTCGTTTCTGGCGTACATCGAGGAGGTGATGCGATGGGATCAAAGTATTGATTTATCTAAGACTAGAGTTGTCTCAGAGTATCAGGATGTCTTTCAGGACATACATGGGTTACCTTCTGTGAGAGAGGTTAATTTTTATATTGAGTTGTATCCGAGCACACCCCCGATATCCTGTACACCCTATCGCATGGCACCAGCTAAGATGAGGGAGCTTCAGACCCGGTTGGATGAGTTATTAACTCAGGGTTTTATTCGTCGGAGTCCGTCTCCATGGGGAGCACCGGTTCTCTTCGCGAAGAAGAAGGACGGTAGTATATGTTTGTGTATTGATTATAGAGAGTTGAACAATGTCACTATCTGGAATAGGTACCCATTACCTAGGATTGAGGACTTGTTCGACTAGTTGCAAGGAGCGTAGTATTTCTCAAAAATTAATCTTCGTTCTGGTTATCATTAGTTGTGGGTTCGGAAGATGAATATTCCCAAGACCGCTTTTCTGACTCGGTATGGATCTTTCGAGTTTATGGTCATCCTATTTGGGTTAACCAATGCACCCATCGTATTCATGGATTTGATGAACCAGGCTTTTCATCCCTTCTTGGACTAGTTTGTGATTGTTTTTATCGACGACATCCTCATTTATTCGATATCGTAGGCAGATCATGAGCAGTATCTACGGTTAGCTTTGCAGACCCTGCGAGAGCATCAGTTATATGCCAAGTTCAGCAAGTGCGAATTTTGGCTTTCAGAAGTTAGATTTCTCAGCCACGTCATCAGTAGAAAAGGCATAGCAGTAGATCCGGCTAAGGTTATAGTAGTTCTTGATTAGGAACCACCAAACACAGTGATAGAGATTCGTAGCTTTTTAGGTTTAGCCAGCTATTACAGGAAGTTCATCCAGGACTTCTCAAAGATTTTGACGTCGCTTACACACCTTACGAAGAAGGGTGTACAGTTTATTTGGAGCGTGGAGTGCCAAAAGGCCTTTGATACCTTGAAGACTAAGCTAACTACAGCGCCAGTTTTGACTATTCCGAGCAGCGACAGGACATTTGTGGTCTACACTGAGGCATCATTGGCAGGTTTAGGAGGTGTCTTGATGTAGACTCAGAGGGTGATAGCATATATCTCACGACAATTGAGGGTACATAAGTAGAACTATCACACTCATGACTTGGAGTTAGCAGCAGTGATATTTACACTAAAGTCATGGAGGCACTACTTGTATGGAGTGCAATTTGAGTTGTTCACAGACCATCAGAGTCTAAAGTATCTTTTCTCTCAGAAAGAGCTCAACTAGAGATAAAGGAGGTGGATTGAGTTTATCAAGGATTACGAGTTCGTGATTCAGTATCAACCGGGGAAGGCGAACGTCATAGCAGATGCTTTAAGAAGGAAGCGTCGTCATTGGATTTCAGCTTTGAGATGCTCATTGTATCGAGATCTTCTTACTCTTAACCGGTTTGATTTTAGACCCAAGATTTGTGGAACCAGTGCATTTTTAGAAGCTGTGTCAGTGCAGCCATCTTGGAGTATCAGAGTTGTCAGATCTCAGCTGGAAGACTCTTGGATTCAAATCCGAAAGGAGGAGATTACCAAATAGCCTAAGACTGATTGGACCATTGGAGCAGATAGAGGTCTACGGATGAAGGATATGCTGGTTATATCATCAAGTGCCGAGCTGAAGAGAGAGTTATTTGATGAAGCACATCGTACTCGGTATACAGTCCATCCAGGAACCACTAAGATGTACAAGAACCTGAAGAGACACTTCTGGTAGAGTAGTATGCGTAGAGAGATTGCATAGTATGTGGCTAAGTGTTTTACCTATCAGTAGGTAAAGGCAGAAAATCAGAGGCCAGTAGGAACACTTCAGCCTTTACCCATCCCAAAGTAGAAGTGGACGAATATTTCTATGGACTTCATTATAGGGTTTCCGAAGTCGAGGAAGGGGAATGATTCTGTTTGGGTGATAGTGGACCGGTTGACAAAGTTAGCACATTTTGTTCCAGTGAAGACTACATACACAGCTGAGGCGTATGTGAGGATATTTGTTTGGGAGATAGTTCAATTTCATGGAGTTCCATACACGATTGTATCGGATCGAGGTTCAGTGTTCACTTCGCACTTTTGGAGGAGTTTTCAGGATTCTTTTGGCTGCAGACTATCATACAATAGTGTATTCCACCCATAGACGGATGGTCAGATAGAGAGAGTAAATCAGGTATTGGAAGACATGTTGCGGGCTTGTGTCATTGACTTTTAGGTCATCTGGAAGGATCATATTCCATTGATAGAGTTCGCTTATAACAATAGTTATCAAGCGACAATCGCTATAGCCCCGTACGAAATTGTACGGGAGACCTTATAGATCACTGATATGTTGGGCAGAATCGGAGGATAGCTTGATGCTTGGGCCAGAGCTTGTGAGGCAGACCACTAAAAAAGATAGCATTGATCAGAGAGCGGATTCTAGCCGCTCAGAGTCCGCAAAAGAGCTATGCAAATAAGAGACGAAGACCTTTGGAGTTTCAGGTTGGAGATTCAGTTATGCTGAAGGTATCGCCCATGAAAAGCATTCAACGATTCGGAAGGCAGGGAAAGCTTGCATCGAGGTATATTGGACATTTCCAGATTTTAGAGCACATTGGAGCCGTGTCATACAGACTAGATCTTCTAGCATCGATGTCTAGTATACATAATGTATTTCATGTTTTTATGCTTAAGAAGCACTTACATGATGAGGAGCAACAGTGAGTATTGGTTGCATCAGAGATTAAGATTCAGGATGATTTGACTACTATTGAGATTCCAATTGGTATACTTGCCAGAGAGAACAAGAGACTTAGAAACAAGGTAATTCCTTTGGTGAAAGTTTAGTGGAACCGAAGAGGCGTTGAGGAGATTTCTTGGGAGTGCGAAGATGACATGTGTCGTGATTACCCACACATGTTTGAATAGGTAAATTAAATTTTTGTATGACTTATATATGACTTATGGATTACATGTATGGTGATGTTTATACTTAACACTAGAATGAGGGTATTAACACTTAACTCCTAAATGCTCGAAACACATGGTATATATATGAGGGGTGTTGACCTTATAGTTTTGATGATGATTTATCAAACAATTTATCGCTAATATATTCTCTAGTTTTGTGTTTTTGTTTCTCTTTACAGGTATTTCAATACACAACAATCAAGCGTTAAAGATTCAAGTTCATATGTGTGGATTTACCTAGGTATAAGTTTAGTTTACTTACATATATTGTATGTTTATATTTAAGCTCAATATATGTACAGTTAACACGATTTTTGACGTTTTCTACCAAATAAATGATTTTTCATCAAACGTCGTTACAATATCTTTTATCTCATGTTTACAGCTCTTTCATACTCTTATATATATAATGTATGCATGATATATAAATACGTATTTAAAAGTCATATCAAAATTTTCATATTCGTAAAATACAGGTTTTACGAACACTTTTCAAAAACAGTGTGTTTTTGCAAACGGAAATTATTTTTCCAAAAATTCCTTTTCTAACATGTTCATTTTATCATTTAGAAACTTTCTCCAAAGTTTTATTATTTTTGGAATTGATTTAATATTTTTAATACAGTTTCAAATTTGGTCCAAAAACCTGTCAATGCCTAGTATCAGTTTGCGGTCGACCGTCACGGTCGACCGCCGGAAGTTAACTTTCAGCATTTGGCCTTTATATGCCAGCGGTCGACCGTAATGGTCGACCGTGATCCATCCAGAGAGTTTCGCGGTCGACCGCCAGCCTTAAAACCCTATACTCAGGATTTTTGTGCCTCGCGGTCGACCGCGAGATTTCCATGGTCGATCGCCGATTTAATCATTGGTTTTTAATGGCTATTTTCACAACGTCTCTTTGGGGGATTTTTAGTCTTTTCAAGTTGGTTTTTGGCTGATATTTGAGAGGGTATAAATACCCCATTGCTGCTCTCTTTTACCCATCCAAGTTTTATGTTTAACAAAACATTAAGTGTGTTTAAAAGAGCTGTTTAAGCTGATTTCATCAGTCTGTTTCAAAAAACGTTTTCCTACAACAAGAAGTGGCTTTCAAATCCTATTGGGATCATCATCTATTGTTCTTCTTGTTTGAGAAGTTTTCTAAACTCTTATATAGCTTACTATTCTATTTTCATTTTATTAGCTATATTTATTGAGTTGTATTATATTCATTCACTGTTATCACACACACATATTGAGCTTAATATCTTCATACCATATAGTGTGGATTGTGGGGTGTGATTTAGTGAGTGTGAGCTTCATTGTGTTCTCACTTGTTATTTGAGAACAAACCATTGTATTTAATCTTCTTGTGTGAGTATCACTTGTAATACACTTGTACAACGAGAGAAGTGTGAGGCGAGAGACGAGGTCGAATCCAATAGGAGTGGTGTCGGTTGACGAACCTAGGGAGAGGTTGCACCTGAGCACTTGAGGAGGGGGACACGGGCTAGATTCCTATACTTAGTGTGTAAAGTGTGATTGCATAGTGTTTATTGTGTGAGAGTTTTCGGTGATCTTGTAAACCGAGTATGTAGAAGTTCCGACTTCCAAACCGGATTGTGATAGTGGATATCTCCTCGAGGTGAGGAGCGAGGATGTAGGTCGTGGGGACTGAACCTCGTAAACATATCTTGTGTTTGCGTTTGCTTAGCGTATATTTCATTTGTGCTTATTCTTGTCTTTCTTGTTCATATCCATCTTATATCATTCTTGCAAGAACAAATTGATCAACATAATTTTAATTGGTATTTAATCGGGATTAGATTAGCATAAGACCCTAATCACTCCCCCTCTAGGGTCTAACAATTGGTATCAGAGCTTGGTGCTCTTTGATTTAAGGTCTAATCGCCTTGAGTTAAAGATCCAAGTTATCGTATTTGTGCTAATCTAATTTTGATTGCATTTTGCTTCTTGCATATTATCTTTATGGATATGTATGATTCATCTAGTTTAGGATATGCTATTAATATTGCTCCTCGTTTGGATATTTTTCCCTATGCTCAATGGCGTGTTAGATTCAAACTATTTGTTCAATCTAAACAATTCAATTTGTGGGAAATTATTGAAGATGGCTATGTTGTTCCTATTTCGAAAAAAATCCAAATGGTGTGAGAATGATAAAAGATTGTTTAATATGAACAAGCTTTTGTTAGAATATTTGATTAATGCTTTTCACTCTTCATATTCTAACAAATTTGCTAATTTTGATAGTGTTTACGCCTTATGGAAATGTATTGAAGCACATGAAGGGAAATTGGAGGCCATTCAACAAGCGTTGGAAAATCTCACTTTGAGTTCTAAAGAAGCCTCATCTCCATATACAATACCACTAGGTGATAACCCTAGTGAGGTATGCGATAACGATGATATTATTACTTTTGATGAACTTGCTCTTGAGTTTGAAAAGAATTGCTACATTGATGTAAAGAGTAAGTATGTTAATATGAAATCCACTCATGAAACACTAGCCACTAAGTTTAATTTTATTGCAAATGAAAATATAATTCTTAAAGAATGCAATGAAAATTTAAAAAATTAAAAATGCTAGTTTGCTTCATGAAAAACGTGATGCTATGTTAGAAGTAGATAAGTTAAAATCTATGATGAATAATCTTGTTTATCCTACTTCTAGTAGCAATGCTTGTATGCATAATGATGAGTTGAATCAAATGAGAAAACGAATATCTACCTTAGATTCAACACTAAACACGTGTATTGCTAATAATAAAAAGCTTATGGACTTATGTGCAAAGTTCAATGTTAATTCTTCTAAGAAACCTATTCACTATGCACATATGTATGATAAAATTCACAAATGTTCTATTTGTGGTCTTAAAGGCAATTTAGCTCAATTTTGTCATAATGCACCAAAAATTGACAAGCCTATTCATGATTGTGCTTCCCATCAAGCTTCTTCATCACATACACATGTACACACATATAGTGTAAATCATAAACATGCTCATGTGTATAAATATGATTATTGTGGATGTTTTGGTCATTTGGCCATGTTTTGTTTCGATTTGAAAAGAAATTCTCGTTTGCAAAATAATTACAAAGGAAAATCTATCTTAACAAATGAACCACGTGCATTTCATTTCGGTCAATGTAAACCATTCAAACCTCTACATTGTATAAATTGCAATCATATGGGTCATGTTTATAATTTTTGCTTTGATCGTATCGGTGCACAAAATACGCCCAAGTGGGTTCATAACCCTAGGGCCTCGGATTTAAATGATAGGGGTCATGTCCTAAATTTTAGTGGTACCAAAATGATTTGGATGCCAAAATAATTTTTATATCAATTTTTCGTTTTTGTTTGTTTTGTTCATCTTATTTTTTTTGAATAATTAGGTTTTGAGTTTAAATGATGAATTTTAGTTTTTATTAAGTTAAAATAAAATATTTTTCATGTTTTTAATAGCTAAAAGACTTTATATGTATTTATATGTTTTATAAAACAGTTTTATTACATTGCTCTCAAAATCCAGATTTTAAAAACTGACTATGCATTTTTCTTTCTCGCGGTCGACGGTCAGGGTCGACCGTCGATGTTTCTGGACATTGTCACGGTCGACGGCCACGGTCGACCGCTAAAGAATTTTTTCATATTCGATTTTATTTCTTATCAGGTTTTGGTTTTTGTTCTCAAATCTTCTTAGACCCCATTTCTAAATTTTCCCTAAAACTGTCAATTTCTCTTCACGGTCGCCCGCCATTCGATGTCGATCGACCGCGACCATCTTTCTCCGTCAACTCCAGTTGGGATTTGCTGGGTAATCTCTCTCTCATCTGTCTATTTCGTTTCCACTCTATCTTAGGGCTTTGCTGTCTATTCTAGGGTTTTAATTTCTATCAAAATTCATATCTATTCAAACCCTAGTTGATCATTCTGTCACCATGCCCCCTAAGAAGAGATCTAGACCTGACATTGGCCACTCATCATCTTCTGCTGCCTCCCATTATGAGAATTTTTTACTTTTCAAACCCCTAGTTAAGAAATATAGGGAGCTTTGTAAGTTAAAAATCCTACCTACTAGATGTATCAAATTTGATCAATTAGCCATGTATGACACGCATACGATCCCTTTGGCTCCTTCATCACCCTTATCCTTCAACACTTCGGTGTTGATCTCACACATGAACCCAAAGTTGAACCCAAGAAGGACTTTTTTTATAGAGTCTCTCTCTCTCGTATGCAACTGTCAGACTCTTTATCTGATCCCACTGTTCCATCATCTTCCTATTCTCAATCTAGAGCTTCCTCTTCCACTTCTGATATCTGTGCCCGTTTGGATCGCCTTGAGACTCAGGTCTCAACTATTGAGAGGGATGTTAGGACCATTCTTTGTTATCAGCGTCAGTCTCTAGGGATTCCAGATCCATCTTCCCGTTCTGATTCTAAGGAGGGCTCTGCTGATAGATCTGCTTCTGGCTCTGGTTCGAAATCTGCACCCGGATCTGATGATGATGATGGTGATTGACCTTGTTGTTTATTAGAGCTTATTTGATCTTGTGCTTATGGTGGAGATTGATTCTATGCTTATGGTGATGTTTATGTTTTTGGTGAAACAATACTTGACACTTATGCTTTTGTTTTGAGTTGTAATAACTCTATGTTTGTGGAAAACTATGTAGTTTAAGTGATGATTTGTGATCTATTGTGTTAGTTTATCTTTTCTATGAACTATATATGGTGAAAACAATATTCATGCTTTGTTTTGTGATAATATGTTGCTAATGATGCGTTCTTTGGATTCTAAATGTTTATGGCTGTGTATGAATGATTATTGTTTAGCTCCTATATATGCTCTTTAGATGTCATTTATGTAATTTGACAAGGGGAGTTTTTGGCCATATACTTGATTTTTATCTATGCTTATATGCAGGGGGAACGTTGCTCCTATTTTTATTTTTTTCCCTTTTTTGATGTTGTCAAAGGGGGAGAAAATCTAATGTGGTTTTGGTTTATTCATGTATGGTTTATTCATGTTGTATACATGATTGGTTTATATGTGGTTTATCAGTATATATTTCACATTCATGTATAAATTGTTTGCCATCATCAAAAAGAGGAAGATTGTTGACCCTATAGTTTTGATGATGATTTGTCAAACAATTTATCGCTAATATATTCTCTAGTTTTGTGTTTATGTTTCTCTTTATAGGTATTTCAACACACAACAATCAAGCATTAAAGATTCAAGTTCATATGTGTGGATTTACCTAGGTATAAATTTAGTTTACTTACATATATTGTATGTTTATATTTAAGCTCAATATATGTACACTTAACACGATTTTTGATGTTTTCTACCAAATAATGATTTTTCATCAAACGTCGTTACAATATCTTTTATCTCATGTTTATATCTCTTTCATACTCTTATATATATATAATGTATGCATGATATATAAATACGTATTTATGAGTCATATCAAAATTTTCATATTCGTAAAATACAGGTTTTACGAACACTTTTCAAAAACAGTGTGTTTTTGCAAACGGAAATTATTTTTCCAAAAATTCCTTTTCTAACATGTTCATTTTATCATTTCAAAACTTTTCGCAAAGTTTTATTATTTTTGGAATTGATTTAATATTTTTAATGCACTTTCAAATTTGGCTCAAAAACCTGTCAATGCCAAGTATCAATTTGCGGTCGACCGTCACGGTCGACCGCCGGAAGTTAACTTTCAGCATTTGGCCTTTATATGCCCGCGGTCGACCGTGATGGTCGATCGTGATCCATCCAGAGAGTTTCGCGGTCGACCGCTACGGTCGACCGCCAGCCTTAAAACCCTATACTCAGGATTTTTGTGCCTCGCGATCGACCACGAGATTTCCACGGTCGACCACCGATTTAATCATTGGTTTTTAACGGCTATTTTCACAATGCCTCTCTGGGGGCTTTTTAGTCTTTTCAAGTTGGTTTTTGGATGATATTTGAGAGGGTATAAATACCCCATTGCTGCTCTCTTTTACCCATCCAAGTTTTGTACTTAACAAAATATTAAGTGTGTTTAAAAGAGCTGTTTAAGCTGATTTCATCAGTCTGTTTTAAAAGAAGTTTTCCTATAACAAGAAGTGGCTTTCAAATCCTATTGGGATCATCATCTATTGTTCTTCTTGTTTGAGAAGTTTTCTAAACTCTTATATAGCTTACTATTCCATTTTCATTTCATTAGCTATATTTATTGAGTTGTATTATTTATATTCACTGTTATCACACACACATATTGAGCTTAATATCTTCATATCATATAGTGTGGGTTGTGGGGTGTGATTTAGTGAGTGTGAGCTTCATTGTGTTCTCACTTGTTATTTGAGAACAAACCATTGTATTTAATCTTCTTTTGTGAGTATCACTTGTAATACACTTGTACACCGAGAGAAGTCTGAGGCGAGAGACGGGGTCGAATCCAATAGGAGTGGCGTCGGTTGACGAACCTAGGGAGAGGTTGCATCCGAGCACTTGAGGAGGAGGACACGGGCTAGGTTCCTACACTTAGTGTGTAAAGTGTGATTGCATAGTGTTTATTGTGTGAGAGTTTTCGGTGATCTTGTAAACCGAGTGTGTAGAAGTTCCGGCTTTCAAACCGGATTGTGATAGTGGATATCTCCTCGAGGTGAGGAGCGGGGACGTAGGTCGTGGGGACCGAACCTCGTAAACATATCTTGTGTTTGTATTTGCTTAGCGTATATTTCATTTGTGCTTATTCTTATCTTTCTTATTCATATCCATCTTATATCATTCTTGCAAGAACAAATTGATCAACATAATTTTAATTGGTATTTAATCGGGATTAGATTAGCATAAGACCCTAATCAACCCCCCCCCCCCTCTAGGGTCTAACAAGGGGTTCCTTGTTTGGATTTTTTATTTGATGTACTTGTTCTATTTAGTTAGGGGTTAAGTGGGGGTATTTACATTTTAGATGGTTAAGTGTAGACATCGAGGATGGTTCTCGGGAGCACGAAGATGTTATGCAGCGCGACTACCTGCACCTATTGAGGAAGTGGATTGATTTATATGTATGATTATTTGTATGGTTATATTTAGATTTAACGCTAAAATGAGGATATTTCCGCTTAATTCTTAATCTTTTGGAACATATGGTATATATATGGGGTGTTCCTTGTTTGGATTTTTTGCCCGACGTACTAGTTCCATTTGATTAAGGGTTGAGTAAAAAATATAGTCATTCTAAGTATAAATATCCCTATATGCTTATCAAGAGTTTAATATTACGATAGGTGTATGTACGGGTTGGATTTCACCCTCGACATGCTTTCTAATACTATCTTTCAGTTAATTATGATTTTTGAATTTCAAGGACGAAATTCTTTTAAGGAGGGAAGAATATAAAACCCCAAAAATTTGAATATATTATGATAAATAATAATAAATATGTTATATATTTATAAATAACATATTATGATGTTTAAGTATGCTAGGAATTGATTTGAGATTAATTATATATATCTGTATATATAAGAGCAAATGCACAAATCATGCTCGATGTATAAATCTGGAAATTTATGACCAGTGGAGAACTTTTGAATTTTACACACTGATACATTGTGAATATGAAAAACCTTAAAAGAGTAAAGTTGTAGATATCTTTAGTAGCTTTCCAAAAAATCTTTAATCACCTCATTCTGAGGTCGGATGTGAAAGTTACAGCCAAAATACCGAAGAGTATGTTTCTAGTCAGACTGGGTTTTCCAGTTTTGGGTTTCGGGTTTTGGGCTGTAGTTTTTCGGGTTTTTTGTCATATATACACATGTTTAAACATGAAAGACACCTCTTTTCTCCTGTATTCCAAACCCTAGTAGCCCATTTTCCCCTCTCTCAAACCCTAGTTCTTTTCTTTGGCGATTTTGAGGTATTTTGGATGATTTTTCAGCGGGTTTTGTGCAATGCAGCGAAGGGGATTAGTTTTCTTTCATGTGGAAGGAGTTTTTCAGTATCTGAGGTGAGTAACATCTCACCCAACTATGCACCCTTTTATTTTGTACGTTTTATTAAGTTTTATTCAGATTTTTGAGCCTAAAACGTATTTTTAGTGTACAAAAGATAGATCTTTATAACTTATGAAGTGAGAATACATTATCATAATTTTCTAATTGATTACAACAGTAACCTTGACAAATTTCAGATCTGAAATTTATTAATCATGAATTAAATCATGAGTTTTTGCTTTTAAAATGTTTAAACATGTGTATATAAATTTTAGGGTTTCGACGATATATTTACATGCTAATATTTCGTTTCATGTTGTTTCATTTATGTTGATATCAGTAATATTATGCTTAGAAAATAATGATGTCACTTCTAGATTTGTTTCGAAGCAGACAGAAACCTGTGAAGGGTTTTTGCCTGTTTCAGTTGATCGCCGGCACAATTTGTGTATGTTTACTTTTGTTCTGTGCTTTAATGAGAACGAGGAGTCGCCTCAAATATTTAGTGTTAGAAATTATTATTTATTATGTATCTTCATATGTGAGATGGCTTGCGGACATGAGTTTAGATTTACACACTGAGACACGTGTGAAATTAGTGTATACGCATCCTTTTCATATATCTCATCTATATTCTACACATTTCATTCAGTCCATGTGTTGGGCAATTATTATGTGCAGTCCATTTGTTGAACATTCATCATATTCAGTCCATGTGTTGGACATTCATTATATTTAGTCTATGTGTTGGACATTCATCATTCAGTCCATGTGTTGGAAAATTTATATATGCAGTCCATGTGTTGGGCATCCACTACACCTAGTCTTAGTCCATGTGTTGGACACATGTTTAAACCTTGAGTATGACACCTACACTTACATAGGTTGGACATGACACTTATGTGGGTTTTGACATGACATGGTATTTGCGTTCTGAGATGGGTTAATCTTCTTTATATTATTGTTCTTGTATTAGATCTTGGGTTTGGTATTTACGAATTTATAATTTGAGATACAAGGTATATACATGAGGATTTCCTTGTTTGGATTATTTCGCTCGACGTACCTATGCTCGTGTTGTAATTTGCTAAATACTAAAATCCTCTTATTGTTAGGATCAATGATTTCATGTATATATGTATTAACTGTATTTTCTATATGCAACGAGCCCTCTCCCTTGGGGTTGGTTGTGATGTTACTCGCTAGCGCTTTGACGCTCGTTGTCCCCTCCCATTTCAGGTAACGAGCCAGGTGCACGGAGAGTCGCAGGTTAATGGTGATACTTATTAGCGTCCATCTTTCATTTGTAGTTTTATTTTATTTATGGAGCTCCACTGTAGACATTTTGTTTAGACATTTGAGAGTTATGTTCTAGAAGTTGTAAAGATTACGTGCCTTATTTTCTTTTATCAGATATTCTGTATTTAAGACTTGTTGAGATCTCCAAACTAGTTATTTCAGAGATTCACTTTATATTTTTGTATGTTGGATGATGAAATATCATTTTTATCTCTATTATTTCATCATATATCTCTTGTATTATCTTTTACTTGCTTTTGTACCTACACCTGTTGTTGACTCTACTAGAGAGATAGTAATTATGATGATGAAACATGTTATTACACGGTGTGGTGCATGGCAGGTTTGACATTCCTAGTTTCACCTTGGACTGTAGCCTTGTGTGAACCCAGGGGCGTCATAGGAAGGGCTGCTAAATGAAATGGAGGCTCTATCTATTAAGCATAGTCTACCTAGATCATTTTCCTTGTATCTAATAGAGTTAATATTTAGACCCCTACAAGCCGAGACGCAGTACGTCAAGTGAAATAATCCAAACAAGGAAACTCTCATGTATATACCATATGTCTCAAATTGTAGATAACTAAATACTAATACCGAACTAAGATTAAACAATCTAAATATAATTAATAATTAGAAACTCACAACACAATACTGGTACGTCGAACAAAATAATCCAAATAAGGAAACCCTCATGTATATACTGTATGTCTTATGTGGTAAATTACTAATATTAACCCTCAACTACACGCGCGCGCGTCGTTCAACACACGCGCATCATTCAGCTCGCGCGCGTCGGTCAATACACGCGAGCCAATCAGCGCGCTGGTGTCAATCAACGCACGTCAATCAACTCATACGAAGCGTACAAGTCAACACGACAGGCGAGTAAACGAAACGGTGAAAAATACAAGTCCCGAAAAAACCAGAAAACACCAAAGAGCTCAGCAAAACGCCAAAAACACCGTGTTCGCGCGGGTCAGACCGCGTCGACCTGTGCCCGCGCGGGTCGGCCAAGTCCGACCCATGGCGGTGCGGGTCGAACCAAGCCGACCCGCGCCCGTGCTAGTCGGCCACGGCCGACCCGCGGCTGCGCGGGTCAGCCAAGTCCGACCCGCGGCAGCGCGGGTCGGACCAAACCGACCCGTGCCCGCGTGGGTAGGCCATGTCCGACCCGCGCTCTTGCGGGTCGGACCGAGCCGACCCGCGCCCCTCGCGGGTCAGATTCACCCTCGCGTGCTGTTTCAACCCTTGTTCGGTTTTTTACGGTTTTTCTTAGGATTTGTTCGTTCCTGAGCATCCAAACTGATCTGATATCATCCCCAAATATTATTAATCTGTTATTAACTAAATATAAGAAGGAATCATTCATTCTCATCCGAAAACCCCCCAACCAAAGCCTATAAATACAGGCCTAGGGGTTTATTTCAACGGGGGGATTAATTATCAAGATGAGGAGGTGATGCCGAGTTGGAGAGCAAGGGAGCACGAATTTCAGCAAGGGCTAGCTAGATCCTGGCGAATCACGGCATAAAGAAGGAGCAATTCGAAGGATCTGAAGCCCGTTCCCATCCGTTCCTCGAGATTAGGCTTGGTCTTAATCTCAAGAAGAGCTACTAATTTCGCTTGGTCGATTTTAGTGCTTCAAGCAAATACCTCCTTATTGAGGTAGGAGCTCTGCTGAATTTTCAGCAAACAGATCTGATCAAAGGTGGTCCACGGATAAACCCCGGCACAGGCGAAGACACCCACGTAAGCAGGAGACGATAAATGGATCTTGTGTTTATTTTTAAGAGAATTGTTTCTTTTATTTTCATTGTGTAAAGGTCTTATAAAAAGACTGATCTTTTTGAACTTATTATAACAAACAAAGTTGTAATGAGTTATACAATGAATACAACAATTTTTGATGAAAACAAACTAGCGACCATAGTAGGAGCCAACAGCTTCGCTGCCGGAGGTATCGTGTCGCAACCTCGGATCTGTATCCTGGTTAAAGTAGTCGAATACGAGTTCGACCAACGAAAGTTCGAGGAGTATCTGTCTTCCTCCTCCTCCAGATCTCCGTCTCTCGCAAGCGAAGGAAGATCAACGCCCCCGTTGATGCGGTAGCTGAACCTTGCAATGCTCTTCCGGCCTCCAACGAGTCCGGATCTGTAGAACTAAACATTTCCTCAATCAAGGAGTTGAGTACAGAAAGCACGTAGTTTATCGAAGAGAGCTCACCAAAGGTAGCACCAACGCCTTGCGCGCCAACTCGCTAGGGCTTTGGAGTCAATGGACGGGATCCGTTACGAGGTAGATCTAAAAATTAGGCAACACTAAGCGCCCTAACAGCGGACAAATGCCCTCTCCTCCAAATCATCAACAAGTGAATGGGTACAAGTCAAAAGGACCCGTTCAACTCTTAAAGAGCGGATCAAAAAGTGCCGTGCACTGCTTGCGCATGCGCAAATTCTTATGCAAGAGGCTAAAAAGTTGCAGAAGGAAGAAGTGGAAAAGAAGCCACCAAGACTGCATTAAATTTGGAGGCCAAAATCCAAGACGATGGCCGAAAAAATTGAGAAAAGCGGGTCACTCAAATCCGACCCTCCAAATCGCGGTCACTTGGATCCGACCCTCCACTTCGCAGGTTACTTGGATCCGACCCTCCAAATCACGAGTCACTTGGATCCGACCCTCCAAATCGTGGGTCACTTGGATCCGACCCTCCACTTCGCGGGTCACTTGAATCCGACCCTCCAAATCGCAGGTCACTTGGATCCGACTCTCCACTTTGCGGGTCACCCAAATCCGACCCTCCACTTCGTGGGTCACTCAAATCCGACCCTCCACTTTGCGGGTCACCCAAATCCGACCCTCCACTTTGCGGGTCACCTGGATCCGAGGCTCCAACCCACGGGTCGCCCAAGTCTGACCCGCGTCAGGGTCAATACAGAAGATGTCCTACACCTTTTTAGTCGATCCCTTTGAGTTCCACACCTCCGATGGAGCACCGCGATAGTGTGTGTTTGTCCCGATTTAAGATGAAGATCATGGATTGTCTTAGTCCTTCGCACGTAGGTCGAGGCAAAGCCCCGGTTAAGGAACACTTGAGACTGTTGAAGGAACCCCAAGCAAACATCCAGACTGGGGGTCGTACGCGACCTCCTAACAAGTTGATTCCCGTAACCGCCCACTTGTGGGGGTGCGTACATAAGGCCAGGAGCCCGTTAAGGTTTCACCCTCAGAAAAGTGTGATTCTAAACGTGTGACTCCTGTAGACGCTAATAAGGAGTTGTTTACTTAGAAGAAAATGCGTCAGGCAGACGAACACGTTATACCTGAGGATTCATGTAAACAGCCGATAGGTTGCTCTGACGGCAACGTCTATGAGTTGTACTATCGGGCTGGGGGTACGAACAAATCTCAAAAGAGAAGTACCCAGGAAGCAGAGTCTCACTGCTAGTGCCCTAAGATTATTAGGGCAATCTTATCAGCGTGTAGCTACCCTAAGACCGCTCCGCAGAGGGTCTCGATATTCAAGAGGATCTCCAACGGAACGACCAAGTCTAAACTAAAGCGTTTCTGCAAGAAACGATCGGCTGTTCGAGATGACGAATTCCCAGAAGTTACCATCAATATGGTCAATAAGGGAAAGTCCCCGATTGTTTCAAGTGGTTCTAGCCCCGATTTTTCTTCAGGAAGAAGAGTTAATTCGAGAATAGCTCGACTGATGTCTTGACTCCAGCTGGAAGCGGTCAGACCTGAACAATCCGCAGTCACAGTTAATATGGCTGGGAGGGGAAAGTCGACTCGACCTTCTAGTTCTGATCCACTCATATCTCATCGTCTAACCCGGTTGCGATCGGGAACCATTAGACAAAGAGATTATCAGCGAATGCAGAGGGGATTATCCTCGAATGATGAAGCATCAGATGCCAACTTTGCAGTCGCTTCTGACAAAACGGTATCCAGCCCAGGGGAACCCCGCGAGGTGTTCATGATCAACACTGAACAAATCGCCAAAATTCTTGAGATTCTCTAACTAAGCAGGAAGAGGCATTCAAGATTGAAATGGAAACGGCTATGCAGCGGATGAAGGAAGAGCATGACCAACAAATCCGAGTTTTGTCCAATCAAGTTGGCAAATCCAGCCGTCGCTACGTTGCTAACGATTCATATGTGGATGAATGTCTCAATACTGATAACCCTCTCGTTGACCAAAACGCTAGGGGTGGCCCCACTAAAGATAATAACACTGGGGATGGTTCTACCGAAGATGACAATGTCAGGGGTGGCCGCGTTATTCCTCTTTCAAATTGTCTGAGGCCCGATACAAGCGAGGATAAGAAAATAAAAGATCTCGAGAGCAAAATTAACGCTCTAATGTCTGCTTAAGAGATGAAAAGGACCGGCATTCCGTGTCCTTACCCAAGAGAGTAGGAATCGATCCCTTATCCGGCTAAGTTTAACCTGATTAACTTTACGACATTCGACGGGAAGGGTTCCCCCACTCAGCATCTGATCTATTTCAAGTCCTATTTGGACATGATCTCTGGCAATGAATCCTTGATGGTTCGGTCATTCGTTGGGACCATTCACGGGCCCGCCTTCGATTGGTACCACCGTCTTAAGTTTGGAAGCATCAATAGCTGGGACGACCTGGAGAACCTGTTCCTCGCTCATTTCTTTGATGATGACGCTGAGGTGTCAATCAGGACACTCTTCGATGAGAAGCAAGAAGACGACGAGACGGTCGACGACTTCGTCAAACGCTTCAGGAATAAGGCAATGAACTGCCGAGATCCGATCACAGAGGACTTCATCCTTTAAACCTATCATAACAACCTCTCCTTGGACATGTTGGAAGTTATGAGAGTAGCACCATCCAACAACTGAAAAGAGTTGAAGGTGCGCGAAGAGCAGGCCGGACGCTTCCTCAGAAGGAAGAAAGCCGAAAGAAGCCAACTGATGGATAACGCTCCAAAATCAAATTTCACCTCTCGTGGTAAAGGAAAAACACCTGCAGCAGCTGTTGACGCTAATCAGACGTCACAACAGCAACCCCGAAGACAACAGAAGACTTTGGGTTCAAGACTCCAAAAAGATTACTCCTTCAAGGACGAAGACGTTCCAGCCATCTTTGAATCCCTCCTTAAAAATAACAAGATCAAGCTACCATCTATCACAAATCAGGAGGAAGCTAACAACACGGTGGATCCAAAGTACTGTGCGTACCACAGGAGGGTTCTTCATCCCACCAAGGATTGCTTTACTCTCAAGAATAGCATCCAAACCTTGGTTGAAGCCGGCGTCATAACACTGGGATAAGCCAAATAAGAATGGCGAAACTCCAAAGAGTATACAAGTATAAACTGCTTCTCAATTACTCCAATAGGCACACGAGTCTAAACTGTTTTCCACTTTTGACGGGAAGTTCCTGGAGAATGTTACGCTAATATTCTTAAGGATAACCCGGTCATGTAACCGAGTACAAAGTCAAACCTAGTTCCACCAAGGAAGTTGGGGGGGAATGATTCATGTAACAGGAAGTTCCCGAAAGAATGCTACATGTAATTTTCTTAGGGATAACCCGATCATTACAAACGAAGTGATAAACACTAAACCCCCACCGATCAGACTAATTAACGGTGGGACCATCAAAATTCTTTTGGTTAAATCCGCTCAAACTTTCGCTGTATCTATGCACTCAACATCCTCAATGTTAGAGTCCGGACATGCTACTCGGAATTTTAATGTCCTAATCGTTGACGATTGTCAAACCCCTCCGTGTTAAGTATTTGTCACTTAACACCAGGAACCCCCTCTGAGTGATTTGTATAAGTCAACACTCCCACTATGATTTGTACTCTCATTCCCACTGTCTACCTGGTCAAACCTTCCTACAGTTAGGACCACAACTAAAATTCCCCTCGATTCCTCCAATGAACGAGAGGCCCACAAATCAAGCGATCAAACCTTCCTACAGTTAGGATCGTCTCAAGCCTCCCACTCGGTCAAACCTTCCTACAGTTAGGGCCAAAACCAAAATCCCCTCTCGATTCCTCCAATGAACGAGAGGTCCACTTTCAAATCGAGTGATCAAATCTTCCTACAGTTAGGGTCACCTCAAACCCCCCCTTGGTCAAACCTTCCTTTAGTTATAGCCAAAACCAAAATCCCCTCTCGATTCCTCCAATGAACAAGAGGTCTACTTTCAAATCGAGTGATCAAACCTTCTTACAGTTAGGATCACCTCAAACTCCCGCTTGGTCAAACGTTCCTATAGTTAGGGCCAAAACCACAATTCACTCTCGATAAACGAGGAATTCACCTTTAGTTCAGTAATCAAACCTTTTGATAGTTAGGATTATCCGAATCTTTCGATTCTCGGAGTGAAGATCCCACTCCTAGTTTCACTCTTCAAATTCTCAAAGTAGAGATCCTACTTTGAGTTTCCTCTTCACTGGAGATAGAATATAAAATTCTTCCTCTTCGATTTCGGAAGATAGAATGTAAAATTCTTCCTCTCCCATTTTGGGTTAGTCTTTGCCCCAAGATAAGACACCATCCTTCAACTCTAAAATCCATGCGTCATACGCACGGGGAATTTTATCCTGAATCCTAAGCAGGGATAAGTCAACGCCTAACACGCTTTGTCGGTTTAGTCTTTCACCGATTGAAGAAGACACCAGAATTTAAGTCTAGAGAATTTTATCCTGAAGCCTAAGTAGGGATAAGTCAGCGCCTAACTCGCGTTGCCGGTTAGTCTTTTGTCGTAAAAAGAAAAAAAGTCCACATATTCGACATTGTGGCAGTTACTGTTCATAATGCCAAAATCTGTGACTTACACGCACGGTGAATTTTATCCCGAATCCTAAGTAGGGGTAAGTCAACGCCTGACACGTGTTTCCGATTTAGTCTTTCACCGAATGAAGAAGACACCGAAATTCCAGTCTGGGGACTTTTATCCCGAAACCTAAGTAGGGATAAGTCAGCGTCTAACACACGTTGCCGGGTAGCCTATTCCCGTAACAATGGCGAAGTCTACGTATTTAAAGTCGTAGCATCAAGTCTAAGGGAGTTCATTCCTCTAGTACAACGTCACATGCGGAACGGACTTAAAACAATCTACATGTAAGCCCGATTCAAACGGTTATCGGTAAGAGCACGTCAAATCCGTTAAGGGCTGAGGATTTACCAAAAATCCTAAGTCAACATTTGATACACGTCGCTGTTTAGTCTTTTCACAGGAGAAAGACGAAGTCTACGTATTCAATATCGTAGCACTAAAAGGGTTAACTCTTTTAGCATAACGTCACATGCGGAATGGACTTAAACAATCCGCATGCTAGCCCGACTTAAACGGTAGTCAGTAAAGGCTCATCAAACCCGTTAATGGCTAAGAATTTGCCAAAAATTCTATAAATACGAGTCATTGACGCACCAACTCTGTTAGTTGGTCTCATGACTTGAGCGTCCAACAATATCAAGATAAGATCCACACATGCAGATGAATCAGCTTTAACAGTTGGTCCTGTAGGCCCAACATTTAGGACCGCCACGCTCCAATACCTTAAGAGCTTAAATTATATAAACTCCAGCAAACGTACGAGTATAAACTGTGCTAACGCCGGTCAATGCGCTACAGTAAAGGTCGATGCCGGTCAACACATCAGCAATTTCGCTAAAATAAGGCAAGAGATGACTCCAAGGATTTCAATTACAATCAGATATAAATTCCCGACGAAGATGATCAGTTCAAAGCAACTCAATGGCATGAGCTAATTTTAGAAACTTACACACTAATTTCAGTTCAATATTTTGACAATGGTCAGACGATAAACGCAGCGCCGGAAGAACTTCATCCATTCACGAAACAATGAATAGATTGAAGGCTAAAGAAGTTAAGAATTAAAGCAGCTCACAGGTCCCTCTACGAAATTGAGGAGATGGCCTATCTTATCCAAAGCATTCTAGACTCCCCTATAAAAGAACGAGTCTGAAATTCTTTAGAGGGGGTATCTGTAGGCGTCAAAAATTACCTATAGGTCTCCGAATACAGCTCAAGATAAAGAGAAGGCGATGAACGTCATTATCCGAGTCGAAGAGGATTATCCGATGCCGAACAAACGCATGAAGCGAATCGGCAAACCATTGATGACATGACAACGAACCACCACAACGGCAAACGCCAAGTGGCCCGCACGCGTCAATCAACTCAAAGCGTCCAAACGCGCCCAACAGTCAGTTAGCACACGCGCATCATTCAGCTCGCGCATGTCGGTTAATACACGCGCTCCAATCAGCATGCTGGTGTTAATCAACGCACGTCAATCAACTTGCGCGAAGCGTACAAGTCAACACGACGGGCGAGTAAACGAAACGGTGGAAAATACAAGTCCCGAGAAAACCAGAAAACACCAAAGAGCTCAGCAAAACGCCAAAAACACCGCGTCCGCACGGGTCGGACCGCGTCAACCCGCGGCGGCGCGGGTCGGCCAAGTCCGACCCGCGCCCCCCGCGGGTCAGATTCACCCCCGCGCGCTGTTTCGACCCCTGTTAGGTTTTTGATGGTTTTTCTCAGGATTTGTTCGTTCCTGAGCATCCAAATTAATCTGATATCATTCCCAAACATTGTTAATCAGTTATTAACTGAATATAAGGAGGAATCATTCATTCTCATCCAAAACCCCCCAACCAAAGCCTATAAATACAGGCCTAGGGGCTCATTTTAGCGGGATGATTAATTATCAAGACGCGGAGGTGCTGCCGAGTTGGAGAGCAAGGGAGCACGAATTTCAGCAAGAGCTAGCGAGATCCCGACGAATCCCAGCATAAAGAAGGAGCAATTCGAAGGATCTGAAGACCGTTCTGGTCCGTTCCTCGAGATTAGGCTTGGTCTTAATCTCGAGAAGAGCTACTGGTTTCGCTTGGTCGATTTCAGCGCTTCAAGCAAACACCTTCTTGGTGAGGTAGGAGCTCTGCCAAATTTTTAGCAAACGGATCTGATCAAAGGTGGTCCACGGATAAACCCCGGTATAAGTGAAGACACACACACAAGCAGGAGACGATAAACGGACCTTGCATTTATTTTCAAGAGAATTGTATCTTTTATTTTCATTGTGTAAAGGTCTTATAAAAAGACCGATCTTTGTAAACTTATTGTAACGATCAAAGTTGTAATGAGTTATACAATGAATACAACAATTTTCGACGAAAACACAAGACTATACGTGTGTACTCATCATCATATGTGTATCATCTTGCAGCTCGAACCCCGCGTTTGTGAAACAAACAATGCATGAATAAACAAAGCATATTAAAGAAAGAAGTAGGTCGGTCGACCCGAAGTTCGTACTTCGTGGTTGCGATCTAACGCATGTAGAAACTCACTATATACAATACAACATCGAATCAATCAACCGAAATATCCCGTCGATCAACCAGTGGCACGTGCACAAACTTGCACACACAAAACAGCCTCAATCGGTAAACACTAACGTAGCTGGTAAATAATAATTTCGACGATGAACAGTAATTCCGATAGTGATCAGTAACGCCGTCGGTGAACAGTAATTCCGTCGGTGAACAGTAACACCAACGGCAAGTGGTGCTCTCGATGATAAACAGCAATTCCAGTGGGGAAATAAAAAATTTCAGATGTGAATAGTAACTCCGGTAGTGAATAGTTTTTCCGGTGGTGAATAGTGATTTTCGGCAATGAATGATGTTTTTTTAAAAATGAATAGTATTTTTCGCCTATAAACAGTTTTCTTTTCAGGTGATAAACATTATTTTCGATAATGTACAGTATTTTTTAGTAGTGAATAGTGTTTCCCGGTTGTGAACAGTGTTTCCGGTGGTAAAAACCCTCTTGATCATTTTTTTTCTACATTTTCGGATTGTATCTAAAAGTCTATTCATCAATTTAGGGTCTAAACCATCAAAATTAAAACTAATTAGGATGAGAATGGAAAAAGATGATCTTACCTTTAGAAGTGGTTTTGATCCCGAAACGGTTGATTCGTACGAAATTCCTTCACAAAAGTTATAGATACGACCTCCCTCTACAACTTTGCTTTACAAAGTTTTTCGAAATTCTATAAAAAATAATGGGATTTTTGAGGAGGGGAAATGGCTGCTGCTCACAGAGAGAAGGAGAAGAAAGAAAAATCGAATGGAGGAAGATGATATATATATATATATATATAGTATTTTATTATTAAAATCGGGTTTCAGTCTCCGTTGTCAGAACGCAACGGAACTTTGCCCACAGCACCGTCTTGACATTCTACGATCAATGGCGCAACTCTCATATCTTTCTGATTAATAGATAAATTACTAAAAATACAAATGTGACAGATTTCAGCAAACTCGTGATATCGAGGCTGAAACTACGAATCGATCTCAAATCGATTCTAATCTGATCCATTCATCCCAGAATAATCACCAATCATAATAAAGCTCATTTATTATTATTTAAAATTATTTCTCAATTTTTTCAAAGCTCATTTAAAATTATTTCACATATATGTATCGATTTGATCTCAAATCAATTCCTAGCATACTCAAACATCAATATATGTTATTTATCATCATATAAAATATTTATTATTATTTATCACAAAATATTCAAATTTACGAGGTTTTACATTCTTTTCCCCTTAAAAGAATTTCGTCCTCGAAATTTTGTAATCGTATCTTAGAGAGAAAAGCACGTTGAGGAAATAATCCAAACAAGGAAACCCTCACATACATATATCGTATCATTAATCTCTATATATGAAACAAAAAATATTTGTACTTAACAATCTAGAATGCAAATACTCTCACTTAACACCTAACTAAGCGGAACTAGTACGTTAGGCGAAAAATCCAAACAAGGACCCCCCCCATATATATATCACGTGGTCCGAATGATTAGGAGCTAACTGTTAATACCCTCATTCTAACATTAAACATAAATATGACCATATAATTAATCATAAACAAAAATAAGTCATAATCAATCAATTTACCTGCTTAAACAGGTATGGGTAGTCACGATGCATATCCTCTTCGCGCTCCCAAGAAGCCTACTCAGCTCCTTTCCTGTTCCATTAAACTTTAACTAAAGGAATCACCTTATTTCTTATTGTATTGTCCTCTCTAGCAAGGATGCAAACTGGCACCTCAATGGTGGACAAATCTGTCTGAATCTCGATCTCAGGTGTATCGATCACCTTCTGCTCCTCCTCGTTGCGTAGGTGCTTCTTGAGCATCAACACATGAAATATATCGTGCACACTTGACATCGATACTGGAAGATCTAGTCTATATGAAACCGCTCCAACACGCTCGGTAATTGTTGTTATAAGCAAACTCGATCAAAGGAATGTGATCCTCCCAACTATCCTGGAAAACAATGATGCACGCCCACAACATATCCTCTAATACTTGGTTTACTCTCTCTGTTTGTCTATCTGTCTGTGGGTGAAAAATACTGGAATATGACAACTGGTTACCGAATGAATTTTGGAATCTCCTCTAGAAATGTGAAGTGAAAACCGAGCTTCGATCTGATACAATCGTCCCCAAAACTCTATACAATCTCACGATCTCTTGGATGAATATCTTCACATAAGTCTCCACCGTGCAGGTCGTCTTTACTGATATGAAATGTGCTGACTTCGTCAACCGATCAACTATCACCCAAACAGAATTGTTCCCTTTCTTCAATTTTGTCAATCCTACAATGAAGTTCAGTGAAATATCTGCTCACTTCCACTCCGGAATAGGTAAAGGTTGGAGAGTCCATGTTGTCCTCTAATGTTCTGTCTGTTAGGTCTCATGTTATGAGCCTACATCTTCTAATCTTGTTTTGATGATTACAAACAATTCCTAATATTGTTTGTCTAGTATTTATGTTTCTTATTAGATATTCTAGACAAACAATGTGTTGGAGGATGGATGGATTGCGCCATAACGATCATATCAAATGGAGGTTGGCGGAATTGTGGAGTGAAGCAACATACAACTCAATGTTAAAGATCAAGTTCAAGCTTCATCCGCATGTGTACCAAGTTGAGCTTCAATGAAGATCAAGATCAAGCTTGGGTAATCTAGTTTAGATTTCATATTATGTCTGTTAGTACTTTAAGCTCAATCATATACACACATACACGTTTTGGTTTTGTATATATATATAGTTATATATACATATATGTTTTCGTTTGATTTTTTAGATATGAAACAAATATATATTCATATATATGTTCATATGTTTCATATTCTATCATATTTGAAAATATATTGTGTTCTTAGTTTATGGACTTGATAATATGTTTTTATACCTTTTCCTAAGTCTATAAAGTCATACAAAAGTTTCCAAAAGTTGTGTTTATGTCAAAACATCAAAATTCATGTATATCAACTTTTTCATGTTTTGAATACTTTTGCAAAATAATAAGATTTCACAATTGGAAAATGAAAATTGAAAAATTCTTTTTGTAACATGTTCAAAATATCATTTGAAAACATTTCTTAAAGTTTCATCAAGTTTGGAATTGATTTGTTATGTTTAAAGGAATTTACAAATTCACGTTTTCGTTCGTGCACATGTTCGTGCATGTTTTACACAACATATGAGTTTTCATAAATGGGAAGTGATATTTAAGAAATTCTTTCATTGACATATTTATCTACATGTTTAGAAACTTTCCTCAAAATTTTACTATTTTTGGAGTTGATTTACTGTGTCTAATTGATTTTACAAAATCGTGTATCATAGCAGATTTTTAGAAACTGTATTTCTGTGTTCAAACATTTATTTCTCTCAACTAGGAAATGATTTTTCATAAATTCTTTCTGTAACATGTTTATATACATGTCTAGAAACTTCCCTCAAAATTTCGTAATTTTTAGAGTTGATTTACTATTTTTAATTGATTTTACAAAATCAGATACACAAAATTTTCAGCATCTGCCAGAAACTGCATATGTCATGAGTCGACCCTAAGTCGACTCATCAGTGAGCCGTTGCACAGTAACGGCTATTTTTCAGTTTTGTTTTCTTATGGGTTTTTGGTCATTTTACTTGGGTTTTTGCTGAAGTTTTGTGTGGGTATAAATACCCTCTTGTTCTCATCTTTCATCATTAACTAAGAGGTTTTTAACAAGAGTTTTCAAGTGTTTAAAAAATTGTTTATTCTCAAGTTTGAGTTTGGTGTTTGTTTACAAAGGAGGAAGCTTGCTTGTCAATTGAGGGATTCATCCTCAATCTTCTTCATCCTCTCCTTTGTGTTTATAGAGAAGTTTTTCTAACTCTTCTTCTAGCAATTTATTATAGATTTTCATATTCTTATTATTGCTAGTTTGTTAATTGAGTTAGAATTTGTTTATACTCATTTTATCACACACACCCTATTTGAGCTTATAGTATTTCATACATCATATATTGGGTTGTGGGATTGTGATTTGTGAGATTGAGCCTACATTGTGTTCTCACCTATTATAGAGAACAATTTATTTGTATTGTACTTATTGTGAGCTACACATTGTAATACACTTGTACACCGAGAGGAGTGTGTGGTGAGAGACGGGGTTGTCCCAAGAGGAGTGGCGTCGGTAGCCTAGAGAGAGGTGATAATTCCAAGCACTTGAGGGAAACACGGGCTAGAGACCAACACTTAGAGGGTGTAAAGTGTGATTGCAATTGTGTGTGTTGTAGAGTTTTCGGTTAACTAGAAAACCGAGTGTGTAGAGAAGTTCCGGCTTCCAAACCGGATTGTGTAGTGGATTTCTCCCCAGGAGTGGGGAGCGGAGACGTAGGACGGAAGGTCCGAACTCCGTGATCATCTTTGTGTGTTTGTGATTGTCTTGGCGTCTCACTTGTGCTTATTGTTCATATCATTCTTGTCGCCATTATCTATTGTTTACATTGTCCACTATCTTGTTTATCTTGTTTATGTTTATATCACCCTTAGGTTATATATATCCTTGCATATATATTTCATCATATAGGATATATCACTTTGTGTATATTATATATTCTTGTCCATAATAGATTGTATACCTATCTTGCAAGAATATAGTTGTTAATTAATTTTAATTGGTATTAATATCTAATAAGATTAGCAATAACCCTATTCACCCCCCTCTAGGGTTCCTTCCTAGCGGCATTAGGGTACTTTCAATTGGTATCAGAGCTTGGTGCTCTTTGATTTAAGGTCTAATCGCCTTGAGTTAAAGATCCAAGTTATCTTTTTGTGCTAATCTAGTTTTGATTTATTGTTGTCTTGCTTGCATATATTCACATATATATCATGAATATGGATATGTATTGTGCACCTTGTTTAGGCTATGACATAAATATTGCTCCTAGAATTGATAATTTCCCCTATGACCAATGGTGTTCTAGATTTAATATTTTTGTTAGATCTAGACATTTCGATTTATGGGATATTATAGATGAAGCTTATATTGTACCCACTATGGAGAAATCTAAGTGGAGTAAAAATGATCATAGGATGTTTACAATGAATAAGCTCTTGTTAGAATTTTTGCGTAACGCTTTTGATTCATCTTTTTCTAACAAGTTTGTTCATTTTAATAGTGCTTACAATTTATGGAAACTTATAGAAGCACATCAAGGGGACTTGGAGGCGATCCGACAAGCTTTGGAGGCTTCCTCTTCAAGTTCCATTGGAGCATCATGCACACGTGCACTAGGCGATAGCCCTAGTGAGGTTTGCAAGTTCGAATCTATTAATGATTTACCTAATGATGAACTTGCTTGTGCTAGTGAAAAATTATTACTTTCCTTCAACAATTTGCAAAATGATTTTATTAATTTAAAATGTAAGCATGATAATTTAGAATCCAATCATGAGAAGCTAGTGTCAAAATTGGATGTCATTGCAAAAGAAAATACCATGCTTAAAGAAAACAATGACATGTTAATTTTGGAAAATGAAAAATTGACATCATCCATTTCTAGCTTAACTCATGAAAGAGATAATGCCATGTTAGAAGTAAAGAACATACAAAATAATACTACTTCTTTTATAGATGATTATTTATGTTCTACTTCTAAAGGTGCATATGTGCCTAAAAATAAAGATTTGAATCTTATGAAAAAATACATATCATCTTTAGATTCAACTTTGAAAACATGCATCAATAATCATAAGAAGCTTATGGATATGTGTGCCAAGTCTAAGAAATCATCCACTCATCATGCACACATGTATAGCAAAGTTTACAAATATTCTATTTGCGGCCGTAAAGGCCATCTAGCTAAATTTTGCTATGATGCACACAAACATAAAAATATCAATGCTCCTTGTGCATCTCATGTAGCTTCTTCATCACATGTACACACACATGCACATAAAGTTCATCATAAGCATGCTAATGTGTATTCATGTGATCATTGTGGTCGTTTTGGTCATTTGGGCAAGTATTGCTTTGATTTGAAAAGAAAATATCATTTGACAAATGCTTCAAATAGACCACATGTTTTTAAATGTAATGTTTGTGGTAGGTTTGGACATCTTGCTAAATTTTGTTTTGATATACAAAAAGCTCCTAAATTGCAATATGTTCTAAATAGACCATTGTTTAAGAATGTTTCTCATTTGCAAAATGAATTTAAAAGACCATCCTTATTTGCAAATGATTCCCGTGCACCGTCACTTGGTCAACAAAATCAAATGGGCCTCTTTCATTGCACTAATTGCAATCGGAAAGGTCATTTACATAATTTTTGCTTTGACAGTGTTCGTGCACCATATATACCCAAGAGGGTTCATAACCCTAGGGCTTTGAGCTTTATTGATAGGGGTCATGTCCCTAACTAATCCGGCACCAAGAATTCTTGGGTGCCAAAATGATTTTTAAACCAAGAATTTTCATATTTTTATCTTTCTTTTTCTTGGTTTTGAAAATTATGTTTTAAAATCTTTTTGTTATGAAAACAATTTTTTCTTTGATTACTTCTTTTATTTTCATAATTATTAGTTTTGTTTTAATGAGAGGTTTGTGTTTATATAACCCTCCGGGTTTATTGGGTGTTTATTCCCAAATCATGTTTACCGGATGCTAGAATGATTATATGGGTTGGAACAAGCTTAAGAGCTTGATATATTGTTGCCTCTCTTAAAATTCTTTTATCAAAGATTTTGTTTTGAATTATTGCTTTGAATTCATTATATTTCACTTATATGATGATATTTATCTGTTTGTGCTTATGGATCATCTATTCGTGCCTTATAATGTATTCTATATATGGTTTGATCAAGTTCTACAAAAAGAAAACTTACTTTATTGATCAAACATTATTTTTGGTTCAAATGGTTGATTTATGACTTCATTTGGTTGATTTGTTTTCATTTGAAAACTCTTTTTTGCATGATTCTCATGTTTTCTCTCTTTTGATTTCATAAATCTATTTTTACATGGTTTTCATTTTTTTGTGTGTTAATGAGACACTATTTTCATAATGACATATCATTATGTGTTCTCATGATATTGTTTGTATGTGAGTGATATCTAAGCATATCTTTCATTTATGCTTGCTCACATTTGTTTGCCATGTTCATAATTGCATATTTTCCATATGGCATTTTGATAGGGGGAGCAATCCCTATACTATGTGTTATACTCACCTATGCTTTATGATAGGGGGAGCTTTCGCTCTCTTACTATTTTGTTTCCCCATTTTTGATGTTGCCAAAGGGGGAGAAACAAGTGGATTGTGAGTATATTTTAAGAGTATTATGTTTTATTGTATATCTTATATACTCCTTGTGTAGATTGTTTGTCATCATCAAAAAGGAGGAGATTGTTAGGTCTCATGTTATGAGCCTACATCTTCTAATCTTGTTTTGAT